>JABUQX010053665.1:27500-46235 GCA_015478945.1 Trachelipus rathkii | reverse complement strand
AGATTTAAAAATTGTTCACAAGGGTATAACAGTCCAATAGTTTTTTTTGCCTTAAACTTATTAAAACCATTAAAAAACATTTAAACCATCAAAATAGCATAAAAAACCCATAAAAACCAAAAAAACCATTGTATTTTTTATATTTAAGGAAAATTTTTATGGTTTTGTTTTGTTTTTTTAAAAACCATGGGTTTTTTCCAACCCTAATATAAAATATATATATATATATATAATATATATATATATATAGATAATATATATATATATAAATATATATATGTATTATATATAGATATTATTACTGTGAGTATATCTTATTATAGATATATACTAATATATATATATATATAAACATATTAATATATAATAAATATACTATATATGAAGGTAGCGACCAAGCAGTGCAAAAATTTTCATAGGTTTTTATAGGTCCTGAAATTTTATTATTTCCAACTGCTATTAATTCATACAGAGATACTGAAAGGGATAATAATAACTTGATACTAGCAAATTTAAATAAGAACAAAAAAACATAATAAAAATATAAAATAGAAAAATAACAATGAAAATGCCCAGAAATAAAAAATAACTAATAAGTGACTAGCAAAGAACAAACAGTAAGTAAAATATTGACAAAGTATGCTAAAAAAAAAGTAAGAGGAAATTTTAAAATTTTAGTAGTAATAATGGAATTGGGGGGGGGTTGGGGGGCAACTTAATAATAGAAATCAATAAATGACAACTGCTGATTAAAAAAACAGAATTAATCAATATAATAATAAGAATAATAATAATAAAGTCATAATGAATAATAATAATAATAATAATTTAATAATAATAATAATAATAATAATAATAATAATAAATAATAATAATAATAATAAATAATATAATATACATTAATACATAATAATATTATAATAATAAATAATAATAAATAATTATCATAATAATAATAATAATAAAATAAAATAATAATAAATAATAATAATAATATAAAATCAATAATAAAATATAAATAAATAACTAATAATAATAAATACATAATAATAATATATAATAATAATAAAAAACTCGGTTTTCATGGTTAACATTACATAGTCTGCTTTAAAATCATAAAACGTAACTCTGACTCATTTTCCACTATAATTACCCAGCGTCATAATTCCAAAACTAAATAAATTAGGCCCTGTCTCCTATTTAAACGTGATCCTGATAGCATCTATTATTAAACTTTGGCAATCGCATCCTCACCCCTTGAAAAACCTCCTCATCTCTTCTAGATTCAAATTCCCTTTGTAACTTAACTTTTACAAACTTCTTCCTCCATTTGAAAAACTAATATTGTCGACTTATGATATTCTTGGTAACCGGGCTGACTTCACTGCAAACTTAAGATCCTTGGCACATAAATTCTATCGGGATTTTAAACCTCCCAAATTCCCCCACCTCCTTTTTACCAAATTAAACTTTTCAACCTTGATGTCCCTCAAAAGCGATCCTGCCATCACTATTTTTGCTCCCCAGATAAAGGTAGGGCGTTGTTATTATGAATAAGTGCGACTATACATTCATAAGATGACCTCTTTGCTCTCGAACACTTCTAAATTTAAATTATTAAATACTACCAATATTCTCCCACATATCATACAGATCGAAGATAAAATCAACAATTTTTTACGCTCTCTTAAAAAACAAAACCTCCTCACCCCCTTCTACACCCAGGCATTATTTATGGAAAACCCAAAACCCACAAACCCCACCTCCCCCTTCGCCCCATTCTCTCAGCTATCAATACCCCTTCTTATAAAATCTCTAAATTTTTGGTCCCACACCTTCTACCCCTAACCACTAATAACTTTACTCTGCCTGATTCTTTCTCCTTTGTTAAATACATTCAATCTCTTCATCTCTCTGAATGTTACATGACTAGTTTTGATGTCACCAATCTTTTCACCAACATCCCTGTCCCGGAAACCTCTAATATCATCTCTAACTCAATTAACCCTAACATTTCTGCCTCCCTCAACCTAACCCCTTCCGGCTAGTTTAATAAATTTTTTAAACCTGCCACTAATATCACAATTACTTCAACAAATCAATATACCTCCAAGACTTGGATGCATTGCCCATGGGCTCCACCCTTGCCCACCTTACTAATTGCTTCTCTGTTCACGGCAATATCTTTGAAGAGTCCTCCCGAATGCAAGCCTAGGTCTATAAAAAGATCATATAAAGATGATTTATTTACAGTTATAATAAATCCCAATCTGACCTCTTTTTAACTACTTAAACTTAGACACCCTAACATCCAATTCACAACAGGGATGAACTAAAATTAATTCCCTCCCCTTCCGACCGTCATAGTCCACCACAACTCTAATGCTTTACACTTCAGTCTATGTAAACAACCTCTTCACGCCGGCACGAATTCCTTAGCTCTTTTCCTTTAAACTCATTCTAAGTTAATTCTCTTCTTGATCCATTGGCATATCATCTTGGATCGTACGTTGCGTTAATTGCTCAACTTGATAATGTCTCAACCTTAAATTCCTTTTAGCTTAACATTTCCTCAGGGTACCTTATTGGATTCCTCTTTACGATAGAATCATTCTTCTGCATATCTTTAGATCCTAAAGAACCCCCACTCCTACGGTTTCTATATTAACCATGGCTACCTCAATCTTTTGTGCTCGGTCCTCTGAATCCATCGTTAATATAATTGAACCATATCCGTAAACATTCTACGATCCTCCTTAATTCTTCCTCCAACACCAACCTCATCTTGTTGCATTATTGAGCTATCATAGTTCCAATTTTCTCTGCCATAAAATACTACCCACTTTAGTGAGCACTTCGGTCTAAAGGTAAAACATGTGAGAATAACAAGGCCATGCTAAACAGCGAAATGACATTTACTGCTTTCATTTTAGAATTCAAAAACACATGGGCACATCTTGCCGCACTAACCTCCCTTCCAGCTAAACCGAACATCCATCAGATCCCACACCTTCAACTTAGGTCACCCTCTTCGTTTTTCTGATTTAACTATACTTCAGCTTCCTCTGACATTGATCGCAAAATCCTTGAATCCCTCTACATCAAGTTAAAACTCTCATTAATTCCTCCCATTCTTCCACTCCTTTATAATTGCTTAATTTCCCCCCCCCCCCTCCGTGTTAACTATTTCCAATTTTAACTTGCTAACCAACCAAATTATATCGATCTCTCACCTCTTAATTAACATAAATTTTCCTTAAGTCTATAACTTTGCTACTATATGACTAGTTGGTGTGTTTATGTGATTTTGCTTTTTTAACCAAAATTCTGTTATTATCTATTATATATTATATATTATATATATTATTATTATTAAATTATTATTCTTACTATTATTATTATTTTATTATTATTATTATTATTATTTGTATGAATATTAACTAAGTAATTCCCCACTTATACATATCTTCTAAAATTATCATAATATATAAGTAGAATTATAATATAATTAAATTATTATTATTATATTATTTATTTTCTTATTTATTTTATTAATTTTTTATTTATTATTTCATTCTATTAATTCCTCTTTTATTATTATTATCTCATTCACGCCTTCCATCCTCATAACGTTATCTTAATTAGTAATATTTATTATTATTTTTAATAATTATTTATATTATTATTATTAGATTAAAGTATTTTAAAATATAATATATATTACAATATTTTAATTATTTATATTTAACAAATATTATGATTTTTTTTTTCTTATTTAATTATATTTAATATAAATTTAATCATTATTATTTTTTAATTTATATATATTATAATTTATTTTTAATTTTATTTGTTAAAGATTATTATTCATCGTATATTATTTTTATTTATTTTATTAATATTATATTATTCTATTTATTATATATATTAGTTTTTAATTCTTCATGCTATTTAATTTGTTCTTGATTTGTATTGTAATATATTTTATTTCATATTTATTATTTTTATTTATTATATTATATGTTTATATTTTATCAGCATTGTCATTATTGATTTCTATTATTGAGTTGCCCCCCAACCCCCCAATCTCATTATTACTACTGTTATTAATAAACACTTCTAAATTTCATTAAGTTTGATAACCGTTTCTTTAAGTTATTGGGAATTGTTGCAATATATTTTTATTACTGTTGTGTTACTTTGCTAGTCACTTATATACCTTATTTTTATTTCGCATTTTACTGTTTGTTTTTAATTTTTATATTTTTATCTTTTTTCCCAATTTTTTTTTTTATTTTTATTTAAGTTTTTTTTATTTTAAATTCATTCAAATTATTATTATTTTATATGTGTCCTTACAGTATCCTGATGATGAACCATGTTATGGTTCGATACTCCGAAAATTTAATAAAAACTAATGAATTTTTGTCTCTGCTATTGTCATCTCTTCATTTATTAAAATTAGTTCCCTATAGGATAATTCTCCTCGATCTTCTAATTCAAAATTTTCTTTTTATATATTTTAGTTTATATAATTATATATATATTTATAATATATTAATATATATTTAATTTATATATTATATTAGTATTAATATATATTATATAAGTTATATATATTCATATATTATTATATTATATATATTATAATATATATAGTATATTATATAATAATACTATAATATATTATATGTATATTCAAAATTAAACAAAGACTTGTCCTATCTTTAGGCATCACACCGGGCGGGGGGGTGGAGGGGAAATATAGAATAATAGTAATAGAACAGAACTTGGCCGTAAGGTCTCAGGAAAGTATAGCACCTCACCCCCCTCACCTTACCGTCTTCTCATCCATGCCTTTAAGATGAAGACGCCCGTTCGCAAATCAGAAAAATTCACCCAAGGGCTTCACGAGACTTGCGACGGACCCTCACTTGTGGTATATATATATATCTGTCATTGTGAGTTATTCCCTGCGTGCAAACCCACAACACAGAACCCCCCCCAACAAATCCATGCCTTCACTCCTATTATGTACCTTTCTTCTCCCCTCTGCCAAACTCACATTCTTTTCCTTCAGACATTCCTCACTGACTCAAATCCACTTCTTCTTTCTGTTCCCTGCCGGTCGTATTTCCAGATCACTTCACCACTAGCCACTCGCTAACCAACCGGCTATCATACCCTCAATTTCCATGATCAAACCACCTCAATGTACTCTCGTTTATTCTCTCATTTATATATTTCTTCACACCACACAACTCTCTAATGCGTTCGTTCTGCATTTTATCAATTCTTCTCACGAACACGAACACGAACGCGAACACGAACACGAACGCTAACACGAACCTAAGACTTGTATACTGTAATCACATTTTTCCTTAATACTATACCTCCATTCCATACTCATAATGTTCTCCACGCTATATACTAACACAGTCAACGTAGACACAGAGCGCATTGGCAATTGGTGCGGGTTCGATGCCCTAGTCGGATCCTAGGTAGGAAATTACGCTAGGAGAAAGCTCCCATTTTCTCTTATCAAACTAGACATGCCGTGAGGTATTGAACTTAAAATAAAAAATAAAAAAAAAAAAAAAAAAAAAACATATCCTCAAAAACCCTAGAGCACTCAAGACTTAGTTCCTTTCCATTCACGAAAGATTCAATAGCACGAGCCACCTTCCTACCATTCACAAATTTCCTACTACACTGCATCATTTGTTCCCTTTTCATTCAACATATATTCTAAACCTTTAAACTCCGATACTTGATCCAATTGCTCATCATCTAACATAACTTCACACACGCAGACTCTCCTCACTCACTACCATAACCTTACGTCTTATCTACATTTACTCAAACCCTTCCTATTGCACACCCTGCCAAACCCCTCTACCAATCCACTCAAGCTTTCTTCAGATTAGCCACACGAAACTAAATCATCGGCACCCAATAATCAAGGCACCCTCCACTTTCTTTCATTCTCCATCATTCTAACACTTTAACCTGCCATCCCTGACTCTAACTCTTTCATAACCCCTATGCAAATAAAATAACTCATGTAATATCAGGGCCCCTCCTGCCTCACCCCGACTATTAATATGAAACCAATCACCTTCAACTTCCAATTATCTTACACACGCTTCACTACCGTCATGCATACCTTTGATTTCATTCAGAAGCCTACCACCAATACCATATATCACTAACACCTGCAACAGAGCTTCCCTATTAATACAAAAATACTACTTTTGTAAGTTAGATAAAAGGGAATACAAATTATCTTCATTCTCTCTCTCATCGGCAATATCATTTAGTCATTTGCTTATGTATGATTACACAACTCTACCATTTCTAAATGGACCTTGTTCTTCGACGAAGTCATCACAGTCACTCGACGCGCTCTTTCGAATCAAAATAATCAGCATATATCTTCCCTACATCACCCAAATAAACTAATTTCCCTATAGTTCTACAGTTCCCCTTATACCCCTTACCTCTAATTAGAAGCGGTTCTATTACTATTTCCTCCAATCCTGTAACAATATACCCTTCAATAACGCTTTTTATCACACGACTTTCAAATCATTCAAACACCACTCTCACTCTCCAATTTTGATATTTCACCTGTAATTCCATCTATACCCAGCAGATTTACCATTCTTCAATTATTATCAAATCCACCCAATTAACCAATACATACTATTTATCTTATATATTATATATAGTATATATATACTATACTATATATAATATTATGTTATTATTATTATAATGAGTAATACTTATATATTATAGTCGTTATTTAACTATTAAAAAATATTACTACCTAATTAGATATTATTTACACAAACAGATAACTATATATGAAGCATAATATTAATATTATGTTTTATATATATATATTATATATAATATATATATATAGTGTTCGATACGTTAGTGTATAAATATCACCAGATATTTAAACTCATTATTAGTAATATCATTAATAATAATATAAATTTTAATATTAATATTTGTATAAAAAAAAATTTTTTATAATGTTAATATTAAAGGTTAAGTTTATATTGTTTTGTTATTAGACGAAAAGTAATTACAGTGTTACAACATTCATGTTAGATTTGAATAATTAATGAGGATATTTGGTGTTAATCAAATTTATTTAATGAGGCAAATGTTTAACTAATGGTAAGTTGATTGTATTTAAAAAACAATAAATAAGTTTTCCAGAAAAAAAATTAAGCAGATAAATAAACAAAAAGATAGCTAAATACTCACATTTGTTTTTCAAGCTGATCTGAATTAAAAAAAAACAAGTGTTTTTTTTTTCTTCCTTGGATGGTTCATTTATTAATATGCGTGAAATAATTTAGCTTTAAAAATATATAAATAATTAAATAAAAAGTTTCAAAAAATTCCACCTCAGTCGTTGTTTTTATACGGCAGTGAAGTTTAAATTAAATAGCCATTGAGGCACAACACATCTTTCCCCTCACTCCACTATTAATATTAAACTATTCAATCTCAACACTATATATTCTTGCAAACGATTCATACACTTGTTTCACAATCGTGATACAAACTTTTGATTCCATTCAGAACCTACCACCAACACCATATATCATATATCCCTAACCCCTGCCACAGAGCTTTCTCACTTATTAATCCTGTCATACACCTGTTTCAAATCCATGAAACCTAAATACAAGTTATTCTCTTCTCTCATTTTTTATCAATCATTTGTTTCAATATGTAAATAAACATTTTTATATCTACACATCTCTAAAGCTGTCATTTTTTCTTCTCTATAAAGTCCCATCAGTCACTGGACGCATTCTTTCATTCAAAATACACTCAACAAACAATTTCTATATTCTCCTCATCTCAGATACCCATATATAAGGGTACTTTTACTGCTCTCTACCAACTATGCTCTCCACAAACATTTTGTTACACAATTTCCATATCCAATCCAAAGCAATCTAGCTTCTATTCTTGACCCATTTCTACCAATAAATTCAGTTATTATACATATTATATATTTATAATAATACTATGTTTATATGTATAATAATAATAATTATATATAGTATATATACATATTAATATATAATATTATAATATATATATATTATTAATATACATTATATTATATATACTATAATTTCTTTTCACAATATAATATAATTATATATATATATATATATTATATATATATATATTAAAAGTTGATAGTTGACACGTGCTGTGAAGTGTGTGATTGCTTTTTCGAGTGATCTTTAATTATGTAAATTTATGTTTTTAATGTTTTTAAGTGTTCTCATTCAAGTCATAATTTTGAATATCTTTGGAACTATGGTAATAGTTGAGTATAGCAGATTCTGGCGAAATATCGACATTTTTTTTCCAATAATAGTTTTTTTTTATCTATCTATCGTCCCCATGTAAAAGTACTAAAACAGTGTTGTATTACCTCTCTCATATATAAATTTATTAATCTACCAAAATATTCTTTTATGTAATTCGTTTTAATTAACCTAATTATTAGGTTATGATATAGTTTCGTTTAATATTAGAGAGCTTTCATATATATTTAACTAAACTTATCATAACCTTACTTATTTTTCGAACTTAAAAAGAAATGATATATGAAAACAACGAATAGTGTTGCTTATAAAAATAGCTTAAATTTGGCACTTTTTATTAACAATATTTGGCAGGGTTCCTTCTAGGAATATCAAAACATTGATTGATTTTTTTAAAAAATATCGATTATTTTTAGAAGCTGTTGAACTCAACTATTACCAGAATCTATTTTTTGTATTTTTTGTTTTTTGCTTTATTTTTTAATTATTTGTCAAATGTTTAATAAAATGAGCTAGGATTTCAGCGAAACTTTCGCCGTTCAGAATTTCAACCTAAGTTTTAGTTTATTTAAAAAAAAAAAAAAAAAAAATAAAAAAAAAATACATTTTTAGGTATTGCATATAGTTTTTAGCTTTTGTGTTCCTTTTTAGTTGATATTTTATAAAATAATCTATTTTTACGTCTTAATAAGAAACCACCCGTATGTTAGTTTGCGTTTCTTTCATAACAGTTTGCGTTTCTTTCATAACTAGTTAGTGCTCGATCGCGCATTTTCATTTTATTTTCACTGCTTTTTATTGTTACCTGTTTATTTATTTACTTATTAGCATTATTTATCCAAGATTGTCTCAAGCTAATTCGTTTTAATTATTTATACTATTAAAAATTATTTTGTACTTGAGATTGTGGGTGTTAGTTTGTGAGAGTGACTGATCCAATGATTGGTCAGAGTAGATGTGGGAGAGGGCCCAGGCGGGGGTTCTCTGTTGACTTTATCAATGTGCGTGGCCTGCGTGCTAATCTAATGAATCTGTAGGAATATCTACACTCTCTAAACTCTCACCTTAAACATTTTATTACTTCGAGTTATGAGACCCATCTAGCCCAGGATTATTTTTCAAATAAACTTAATATCTCCAACTATACCTTGTTTTACAATTTCCAAATGAATGGTGGAATCTGTGCCTATAAAAACATTAACACTCCTGTAACACGTCTCCAGAACATTGAATCTCCTAACTTCGATGTTCTATGGCTTAAAATCTTTCTCCCTACTACTATCATTATCTTGTGTATCTGCTACTGCTCCCCAATGAAATAGATTTTCACGCACACTATTTGTCTACCTAGACTACTTCTCATGAGACATGCGTACTTCTTCCCAATCCAAATGCAGAGGCTCCTCATTTAGGGCTTTCACGTACCACCACACTGAGTGGTTGGGCTTTCTCTTTATAGATACACCGATGCAGGCGGGAGAGGTCAAAACATTCAAGTTTTATAACAGACAGATCCTGGACACGTTAATTAAGAACATAAAACGACACACTAATCCCAGATCATTATCACTAACATCTCGAGCACGCTTGACTTATGTTTCACCACTTATCCATTCTCGTTATAAATTTTCCCTCCTATTGCTAACTCTGACCATAATCTTTTAACACTAATTACAAAAGTCGAGCTTTCGTGGACTTTCTGGCCTCTTTAATAGGGCTAGTTGGAGGGCATTTCGTCGTTTTTTTTTTTGTTTTTTTTTTTGCTAACTATTTTGGAATGAAGTTTGCTTGGATCGTAGAGATGGCTTCTTGTCACGCTGAAAAAGGTAGGGTCGTAATACTGATGGGATGAGTAGTTATATTCACATCTTCAACTAAAAATCTTTTTCTCTCCCCAAAAAATCCATGTTCGATGGGGCTTGTTCTTCGCGCCATTCAGAGAGAGACATTGTATGTGGGAATGGAAAAACTCTCGCCCTTCTCACTCTTACTATTTCCATTTTGCTGAATCGTTGCACTAATTATCTATACAACAGCAAAGCGCGCTTTCACTAAAAAAAGTGCGCCATACCTAGCTGGTTCTCCTACTGAAAAAAATTTCTGGCCTCTTGCCAAAAATCGTCCAATAAAATAACTTCTGTAAATCTGCCTTTCCTCCAATTATTCGCTCTGGAGGATCTGTAGATAACTCTCCTTCTGAGAAGGCCAATCTCTTCGGCCTTCTTTTCATCACTTCACCTGGGTGATCTGCATTCTCATCTCCTTCCTACTCTTCCTCTCAGGTTACACATGATAAGGCGCATGAGATCCTGAGATCTATGAATGCCTGGAATGCTAGTGATCCGGATGGCATTCCTCCCTGTGTTTTAAGGGTGTGTGCTTCTGAGTTGGTGTCTGTCCTATAAACAAGCTAATTATATAGCTTAAAACTAATACTTTTCCTTCAGTGCTGGAAGCGCGCATTTGTCCAGCCGATCCCGATGAAAGGTAGCCGCTCTGATCCTTCAGATTATCTACCTATAGCTCTCACTTGTTGCCTTATATTTTGAATAACTCTTCTTAGACCCTTTCCTGTATAATCTGGAGTCTCATTACTTTATTTGATCATAAGTATAGCTTTCGACGCTCAAGATCAATTGGTGACACTTTCCTATTTATCTGACTTCGGTCTTCTGCCCTTAGGATCAAGGAGGCTTGCATAATGGCGCTTGACATATCCAAAGCTTATGATCGGATATAGCACTCATCACTGCTCTCTAAGCTCCTTTCCGTTGGGTTTCCTCCTTCTCTTTGCTTACTCAAGGTTTTGTATTATCTCCATCTTTATTCCTACTTTTCATCAATGATCTCCTCAGCTGTACTTCTAATTCAGTTCACTCTTATGCCGATGACTCAACTCTCCATTTTTCCACTCATTTCAAATCTGCTCCCTCTTTTACATCTAGAGTTGCCTCTCGTCTTCAGCTTTCCGATTCTGTTCTTACCAATCTGGATGGGATTTCCCGGTGGGTTCACCGCAACCTTGTAAAATTCAACTCTTTAAAAACTCAACTTCTTTACATCTCCCACTCAAAAACACCTCTCAACTTTTCTATTTCCTTTGACGGCTCTAGTGTCTGACCTGTAAACAACATAAACATTCTTGGTCTTAACATAAACAACAAATTGTCTTGGAAACCTTATTTTACAATGGTTGCAAAGGCGGCCTCAAAGAACCTGGGAGTTCTGTTCTGGTTGCGGGAATTTTTCCTCTGAACAGCTACTCCAGTTATATAAATGCCTTGTTTGGAGTACTGTTCTCATATTTGGGGGTTCCGGCTCCACCCTTCTATTGGATAGGGTTTAGTCTAAAGCTAAGAGACTAATAAACTGTCCACTTCTTTCAAATACTCCCTTGACCTTCTATCTCTGAAAAGTGACGTTGGCGCATTATCTCTTTTCTATAGGTGCTTCAACGGCAGATGCTCGAGGAAGTTGACATCTCGCATTCCACCACCCATGTGTCGACCACGTAGCACAATGGGTGCCTTGCTCTCGCATGAATTTTTCGTGAGTATTGAAAACCCCAGACATGTTCGTTGTGGTGCCTCTTTCTTTCCAGCTGCTTCTGTTCTGTGGAACTCATTGCCTTATGTTTTTCCACCTATATTTAATTTTTCTCTCTTTAAAGTCCATATCTGAGCTCACCTGAGATATTTGCGTTAGCCTTTGGCTTGGGAAGGTTTTTCTATATTTTATTTTCAGCCCTCTCCTTGAAATGGCCCAGCACGTGAGTGTAATGATGTTTAGTATATATATATATATATATATATATATATATTATATATATATATATATATATATATATATATATAATATATATATATATATATATATATACTATATATATACTATATATATATTATAATATATATATATATATATATAATAATAATAATAATAATAATAATAATAATAATAATAGATAATAATAAATAATAATAATTAATAATAATAATAATAATAATAATAATAAATAATAATAATAATAATAATAATAATAATAATAATAATAATAATAATAATAATAATAATAATAATAATAATAATAATAATAATAATAATAATAATAATAATAATAATAATAATTATATAATCAATAGACAAATGAATGTACAAAATATAATAATAATAATAATAATAATAATAAATTAAAAAATATTAATTATTAAAAGGCAAATGAATAAATAACTGAAAAATTAAATAAAAATTAGAAAATAAAACTCTTAATAAAATTAATAAAACAAAATCCAATTTAAAAAAAACAGATAATAATAATAATAATATAAATAATAATAATAATAATATAATAATAATAATAATAATAATAATAATAATAAATAATAATAATAATAATAATAATAATAATAATAATAATAATATAATAATAATATAAAATAAATAATAATAATAATAATAATAATATAATAATATATATAATAATAATACACCTTTCTTCTAAAAGATCCTACGAGGGTCTTCTAGGGTGGTATGATTAAACGTCTTCTTCTTCTACAACTTCCTCCATATCCTCACTATCATCTGATGTATATTATACTTTGAAAGCAAAGTAACATTTTCTATTGAATTTTTTAAGAAACCCGCATGAAGTGGAACCTGACCCGAGGAACTGTGATTAGGATTAAAAATATATATATATATATATATATAAAATAAATATTAATAATATAAATAAAAATATATAATATATATATAATATACTATATATATATAATTATAATATATAATATATATATATATATAATATATATATATACGTATATATATATATATATATTAATATAATATATATATATATATATATATAATATATAAATATAATATATATATATATATAAGGACCTTGAATAACTCAATTATTTTATATCACAATTTTCATACAAGGCACAGGGTATATCGCTAATGTGAGTCTCATAATATGATATATGGAAGGTTTAGATGTGTTTCTATCTCAATCATCTTCTCCTTTCATTGTAGCGTTAGCACCTAGTGAGGTAGTGGTTGGATAGACCTTTTACTAGCTACGGAAGTAAACAACTTGCCTCCACATTATCAACACTATTATTATATAAATATATATATATATATACTCCCTCATCTATCGAGCCACCTCACACTACCTCCCCACTACTATATATTACTCACTCTACCTCTAATATTACCCTACGCCAAAATACAGCCTAGTACCTTATACTATCTATTCTCATCCCTCTCAATACCTCTCACTTATACTCTACAGCATCTACCTTTTATATTTACCATCACCATACCAAATCCACTCTTGGTCTCTATATTATATATACTCACCTTCCTCTCTTTCCTTAAATCAATACTACTACTCACCGCCTAACTTCTCAATTCATAAAACTCTTTCATCATAAAACACTCATCTGTACTTATTATACGCAATTCTACATACACTAAAATATGCCGCTATATCCATTACTCATTAACATTCCTTTCTCCTCAGCTCTTCCCACCAACGCCATTCTATCCAATCTAACATCTTCATCCTCACCGTACTATATATACACTATTCCTAATCCTTCACCTTCTACTATATCATACCTTAAACATACCCCTCTCACTACAACCCTTCATCTATTAAATACTTACTTACACTTATTCCTGGACCTGGCATTCTCAAATATATACCCTCATACACGTTTCACTACCTCATACAACTAACTAGCTGAGGTACAACTAGAATATTTTATTTCAACATACTTAACTTATAATATTCTATGTGTAATAAATATCCCTATCCCCTTTCCATTTAAAACTATCTATTACTCGACCACTATCTAATAAGCTCTCATATCTCTTACTTCTATAAACTTTACTCAATTATATGTTTCTGAAAGCTTTTATCTCATATACTTACTCCCTTCTCACGGAGTTTAAGCGCGAATATCATCCGACATAGTCAATAATCATTATCTTATATCACACTTTATACTATAATACTCTCCTTCTAAACCAGACAACTAACAAATTTTACACCAATCCAAACCTACCTTTAATCGCGCTGACCTATAATTGCCTCTCCATTTCAACACACACTCTCCACTTCTCTCATACCATTCACTCGTCAGTTCAACACACTAACACTTTACTCTTACAGGATTTATTTTAGCCCCTTTTAGTCCGCACATTCTCTCTCCCTCACCAAATACCTCAACCCTTCCGCGTTTTTCGCCACTAGGGCAGTATCTCCGCAAACAGTATCATGTTCACTTCCCCTCTATCACATTCCCATTTGTCAATTCCACCCCCCTCCCTCCCTCACCATCCTCTAACAAACACTCTTCCATATATCAAATTGAATAGTCCAACGGCGACGATTAACAATACCCTGCCTCAGTCCCTCTCACCACCCAAAAACATCTCACTTCCCTTCTAACACTCTCACAACATTCTACTATTCCTATAAAAGGCCCTAAAACCTTTACCTAATTTACCCCCTACTCATTTTCCTCCACAACCCTCCACAATTCACCCTATTCACTCTATCATATGCTTTCTCTAAAACTAAAAAACACCCATACACTTTCCCTTTCCTCTCTATATTTTTCTCCACAAGCATCTTTAGTGTGAACAACTTGGTCCACACAGCCCTTTCCCTCGCCTAAATCCTCCTTGTTCTCTTCCCCCATTCTCCCTCCGTTACCCTCTCACTCTCTCAATCAGTATTCTCCAATACACTTTCCCTACCACACTTAATAGACATATACCTCTAAATAATTCCGCATTCCATTCCTATCCCCTTTCCCTTATACAGGGGAACCAAAACACATCCCACTTGTTGTAAAATAACACAACATATTATATAACAAAGAAATTTTATCTTTTGTATGCTGGTATAATACCAAATTTTATAAAACTTTCTAATACAGAAAGCACAATTGAAATACTAGACACTTCATCTTACAGAGCGCGTAGGTAAATCACCAACCTCCTCCAACCATAATAGCTGGATATATAACAGCTTAATACAGTATCCAATTAATCACCTCATCGTCAACTTTTAATAACCACGAGTATCTTTTACATGAGAAATATTTCCTTAATATCCTTCACCATCAAATCAAATTGTCATCTTGTCATATTTAACTAAAAAGGACGAGAGAGAACTCTCACCTTTTAATATTTTTTTTGTTAATATTTACTATCATATAAAAGTTCCTAATGCCATGTTATCCACTACATTTTTGGTATTATCAATCTGCCACAACTCATACGTGGACTCCACGTACACAAAATACACAATATTTTCACTCACATTAGGACACCCTCTTCTCAACTTCTTTTAGAATAACTTATTTAGAGACATAATACATATTACCTCCTCACCCTCCGCACACAGCCCACCTATATACTCATACATTTAATATTCACGTCCATTCACCTTAAAAAACAAATATAGAATTTCATTTTCATGAAAGCCCAGACCTCTTCTAACTCACTACACTGCAGCTACATCTTTTCCGCTCTTGCACTCAACAGTCCTAAAGATCAGAAAATATTATCATTCACAGATCAACTATCACTGGTATCTCACTCCCTATATTAATACCTCTCACTAATTTCCGCCACATAATCCCATTTTCCTCTGTCCTTCCAATACTATTATTTTATGTATATGCACACTTATTTCTTATAACTCCAGACACTTACTATAGCCACTTTCCGCTTCCGACACTCTAACTCGTATCACTCATTATATCTACACATATTATTCCAACTCATCTACTTTTGTACTACTTATTATATCTCTCTACGGTACCTCTCCATCAGCACCTCTTATTTGACCTTATTCCACTCTAACCTCTTCTATATTCCTCAGCTTTCCTTCATCTATCTCATACTTACCAACTATACATTTCTAACAATAAAGACCTCCTTTATTTTATCCTTATTCATCCAACCTCCTTACATTCCTCACTCACTCTCCCCATAATCACTATCCCTTTCCTTCTGCTATTACACGCCAAACCCACTCTATTTTTACTCCACTATAATCACCTTACTATCACTACTTTACAACATAACTAGGCACTATCTTATTAAATCCATCCTAATTATACCTCACCTCCACCTCTATACCCCAATTTGTCACACACCATCCCTCTCTAGATAACTCATAATTCTGACACCATACACTCCACACTCGCTGTATGATGCTCGTCATCTCCTAAACTCCGCACATTCTATATATTTACATACAACGTGTGTTGAGATCAATAACGTTCATACAATTTTTTTTTCACTTCAAAACCTGTTATTCAATCTATCATTACTCTCACTATCATTTGATACACTTCACTCCCTTTTTTTTCCTAAATCCAACCGCTCTAAGCACACCATCTTCTCTCCTCACTCACAACTCATGAGCAAAAAACGACACAAAAACGGCAGTCTATTATATACGGACTTTCCACACGATTCTTCCCAATTTCTTAATATTCAGCCCTATCTGAGCACAATACTTATTTACTAGTGTATGAGATAGATTGAGCCATCATAATCACTTGTCTTTGAGACAACATCCCGATAATCATAACTCCACTATACACACAACTTTAAAACACTCTCAAACCTAATTAAACCTTAATAATTTCATACAACCCCACTGTACTCGCGAACCATAATTAAATTTCTTTCCTTCTCAACCCAAGACCTCTTCTTCCAACCCTTCTTGCAGTAGTTAATATAAATAGATGGCATAGGTGACTGTGATAAATCAATTTTGGATCTGTCACTACATTAAATAATATATAATCTTATGATATAATCAGCTTTATGTGTAATATTATTAGAAACCTAAAGTATTTTACCTACTACTAACTAACTATTACTTATTAATTACAAACAATATATATATATATACAACTCTATCAAGAAACTTTCCCCCAATTATCATTCCTCTCCTCCCTACCTATATATATATATATAATATACCTCAAATTAGGTCCTTAATATATATTATCTTTCCTATATATATATATATATATATATATAATATATATATATATAATAATATAGTTATATTTGTTTTTCCCTAATATATATAATATATATAGTTATAGTTCTGCATTATCGCTAATATATATATATATATAAAAGGTTATGTATATATTTGTAGACAAATAATATATATAAACAAATATTATAACAAATATAATTATATATATATATATATATATATATATTATATATATATATATATATATATATATATATATATATATATATATATATATATATTATATATATATATATATATACTAGTACGTGATTACCCGTCCCTTCCCACTCCTGCATCAAAAATCTCCAATAGACAATTTTAATCAATTTACCCCGTAACACTTTCCCAAACACTCATGTCAACTCATTCCAAAAATCTTTCTCTCTCCTCCTCCCTCGTTCATTCACTGGTGCATAATGCGCCTATAAAAACCCAATTTCCCCCCAAATTCACTTTTTACCCCATTAACCCTCGAACCACCTGGCTTACACCCCTTAACTCGTTCTCTCCCACACCTGTTTCCTCATTTAATTAAGCCCATCCCTTTCTTCGCCATCCCTTTCTCATTCACCCCTGATATCATACCCTTGTATTTCCCAAAATCCAACTCCCTCTTTCCCTTCAGCTTAGTTTCCGTTACCCCTAACACATCCAACCTTTTTTCTTCGAACATTAACCCCACTTCCTCCCTCTTCAAATCCTCGTTTGCCCCTCTCACGTTCATACATCCCACCCTTATTACCTCTCTCCTCCCCATCTTTCCCTTCTTCTATATCTATTTTCACTCAATCTTTTTCACTTAGGCTGCACGTTTTGTGGGACACCCCACCCTAGGCACTTCCCAAAACCTACGGCCACCACCCCGCTCACCAAATACACCCCAAATAATAACAGTAGTAATAAAAAGGTTAAAATTATAATATAAAACAATATAAAAATATAAAAGGATAAAACCTATACTATCAATATATATCTATTTCACAGTAAATTTTCAATATATATATTCACGTACCCAATTAATTTTCCCAAAAAAATAAAGTAACAATTTTTCGTATTCCAATTAATCCTAATCAATACTACTAACCAAATTTTAATTTTACAATTACAGAAACCTTGTGTTCAACGCTAAGCTAACCTATAATTTAGTAAACATAAAAATCACAATTTAGTATTTCCCATCGTCACTGGATGCATAAATAAGTCAATGTAATTATTTTCTTTCCCGGCAACGTCGGGCAATGTCTAAAATAAATTAGACTTAGTTCAACTAATTTC
>JABUQX010053665.1:7500-10000 GCA_015478945.1 Trachelipus rathkii | reverse complement strand
CTTTAAATTTAAATAAAACATCTTACATAATTTTTAGCAACAAACCAATTAACGATTTAGAATATTAAAATCAAACAACGTAGAGACTGAAATAGGCTGCAAATGCCAAAAATAACTCTGGTTAATACAATCGAATTTGATAAACTTAACATTTAAGAAAAACATATTAAGCAATCAATCCTATGTGAGCAGACTTCGAGATACATGTATATGCTAATAAATTAAGAAATTTTGTACGCTCTCATTCTATAGGAAATATATACTGTATGTGCACTAATACACCTTCATTTCTTTACGTCTTCCTTAATCTATCAGAGTACCACAAATAAATCTCCAGTAATACAACCCTGTAATGTTTAACCATTAAGAGATTTATTTCGCCTTCATTTGCAATTACAAGAGACTTTTACAGCCATACACAACCATTATTCAAAAGCCTAAAGATATTGCAGTTTAAAGACTTGCTAAATATATCACTCCTGAAAGAGATACATAAAATTATCCATAACAATGCATGTGACTTCTTGCTAGCAAATTTTCATTCAAACCAAGCTAGGCGAGTAGCAAATCAAATAAATCTGAGAAATAATACTTACATAAACCCTCCCTTCTGTAGACTAAAAAAAAGCCACTCAAAGCGTCAGTTACAAAGCAGCTAAACTTTAAAACTCAATGCCACAAGACATCAAAACCGAAAAACTCTACCAAATCTTTTACTAAAAAAATAAAAACGAACATTATCTAAATAAATATTAATAAATAAAGTAACTCAGTGATTTAAAGCCTAAGTAAAATCTAGTTACTACCATTATTATTATTATTATTATTATTATTATTATTATTATTATTATTATTATTATTATTATTATTATTATTATTATTATTATTATTATTATTATTATTATTATTATGTTATTTCTAATGTATTATTATTATTATGTAAGCATATTATTATTATCTATTATTATTTATTATTATATTATTATTATTGTTATTTTTTTATTTCATTTTATTATTATTATTATATATATATTATTATTATTATTATTATTATTATTATTATTATTAATTATTATTATTATATCAATATCCATGATAGTCAATTATTATTATTATTATTTTATTATTATGATTAATCATAGTTATTATTATTATTATTATTATTATTATTATTATTATTATTATTATTTGATTATTATTATTATTATTATATATAATTATTTATTACTCTATATTAATTATTATTATTATTATATATTATATTATTATTTATTATTATTATTATTATTATTAATACTATTATTATTTTTATTGAATTATTTATTTATATTTATTATTATTAATTATTATTAATATTATTATTATTATTACTATTATTGTTATTATGTTATATACTTATTATTTTACTACTATTATTATTTTTATTGTTGTAAGCATGGTTGTAGCTATTATAATTGTACTGAAGATTATTGTAATTTAGTAGTAATTCATGATTATTTATAATGTGATTGTGATAATATTGTTGTATTTCCTAATTATTTTTATGTACAATTAATTTATTATGATATAATTATTTATTATCATTTATTATTATTATTTATTAATAATATTTATTAATATTATTATTATTATTATTATTAATATTATTATTATTATTATTTATTATTATTATTATTATTTTATCATTATTATTATTATTATTATTATTTATTAATTATATTATTTTATTATTATTATTATTGATTATTATTATTATTATATATATTATTATTATTATTATTATACTATTATTATTATTATTTTCTGAATTATTATTATTAATTATTATATATTATTATTATTATTATTATATTTTATTATTATATTATTATTATTATTTCCTTATTATTATTAATTATTATTATTATTGATTATTATTATGTATTGATTATTATTTTTATTACTATTATAATTATTATTATTATTATACTATTTATTTCTCTACTATTATTATTATTATTATTATTATATTATTGATTATTATTATTATTATTATTATTATTATTATTATTCATTATTATTATTATTATTATTATTATTATTTATTTTATTATTATTATTATTATCTATTATTATTATTGTTATTATTATTATTATTATTAAACCATTGTAGCTATTTTATTATATCTCACAAATATTATGATTGTGTAATTACTATTATTATAGTAGTATTATCATTATTAGTTTATTATAGATTTTTATTATTATTGTTATTACATTATTATTATTTATTATTATTATTATTTACTTATTATTCATTTATTATTATTATTATTATTATTATTATTATTATTATTGATTTATTATTATTATTATGTTATTATTATTATTTTATTATTATTATTATTATTATTATTTTATTATTATATTATTATTATTTAGTTTATTATTATTATTATTATTATATTATTATCATTATTAGTTATATGTAGTATTCTAAGATGATTAATATGGGTTAATA
>JABUQX010053665.1:0-2500 GCA_015478945.1 Trachelipus rathkii | reverse complement strand
TTATGATTATTATAAATATATAGTTTATTATTTTTTCATTTTTTATTTCAATTTTATTAAGAACTCATTTACTTTAGTTTCTTCTTTCAATTATTTGTTTTTCTATCATTCATTTCTATTATCTATTATATTATTATATATTCTCATTTATTTATTATCTATTATTATTATTATTATATTATATTTAAATATTATTATATTATTATTATCATTATTATTCCATTATTTTTTTAATATACTTATTCATATTTCAACATTAAGAAGATAATATTTTAATGTAGCTTGTTTTATTCATCATTATTGCATAGAGGAATATTGAAGTTTAGATTATATTTCATTTAATTATACTACTATCTCATATTATAAGAATGTATTTTACATAAATAATTTAAAATTAATGAATATAGTATTATATATAATATAATATATAGATATAATTAATATATATATATTAATATTATATATCACTATACTATCATTATAATTATACTAAGTATTATATATATATAATATTACTACTAATATATTATATATATATATACTATAATATATAATATATATATATATATTATATTATACTATAATACTATATAATATATATATACTATATTATATAATATTATATATTATATAATATAATAATATATATATCATGATACTATTCATATATATACTCAGTATATATATATATTATATTATATTATATATATTTATTATATAATGTAATATATTTATATATATATATATAATATATATATTTATATTAATATAATTATATATATATATATATTTATATTATAATATATTATATATATTATATAATTATATATTATATATTATATATATAAATATATATTATATATTATAATTAATATATAATAATATAATAAATATATATATTATATATATATATAATATATTTATATATATATATATATTATATATATATTATAATATATATATATATTTAATATATATATTATATAATTATATATATATATATATATATATTTATATAATATATATATTATTATATATATATATATTAATTATATATATATATATGATTATAATATATATTTATATTTATATATATATATATATATATATAGATATATATTTAAATATATATATATAATATTAATATTATAATATATAGTATATAATAATATTAATATATTAATTATAGTGAATATACACATAGATATCCGCTAATTGTCGATACTCTCGCCTAATGATAGTATGATGCTTTACAAAAATATAATCTATTACACATTCGTTTGAACTCTCTCATTATATATAACATATTATATAAATGATCTTATATATATATATACTATATTAGTACTATATATATATTATAATGAGTGGTGTGATCTGTAAAAAAATAAAAAAAAAAAATATTAATATATTAATATATATTACTTATTATATAATATAATCATTCACCTATAACTATATATATATTCTCTGATATCATTATATACTATATATATATATAAATTATAGATATAAATTATTTAATTATATATATATTTAAGTATATATATATATATACTTATATATATATACTATAATATATCATATAAGTTACCTACTACTCTCAGCTCTAGACTGGAGTTATATATATTATATTAATATATATATAATATTTATATATATATATGTTAATATATTTATATAATATATATATTATTATAATATATATATATATAATATACTATATATATATATATCTATTAATATATATATATAATGATATATATAGTATATATATATATATATATTATTACTATATAATATTATATATTATATATATATATATATATAATTATATGATTATTTATATATATATATTATATATATAATTAATTAATTATATATATATTATAATATATATATGTATAATATATACTTATATATATATATACTCGTATAATATATTTATATATATATCATACTATATATTATATATATAATATATATTATATAATATTATAATATAATAATATATCATTATATATATAAATATTATAGTTAAATATATAATATATTATATATATATAATATATATATATATATATATATAGTATATATATTATATATATAATATAATATAATATATATATATATTAATATATATATATATATTATATTACTATATAATATATATAAATACTATATATATATATATATATATATATATATAATATAAATTATAATATATATTAGGGATATTATCGCACTCTTATATTATATTAATATATTATATATAATATATATATTTATATTATATTTAATTGGAGTATAGACTGGGGGTGTTTCTGGGCGGTTCAGAACCCCCCCCGAAATTTTTTGATCCCGAACTTTTTTTAATTTATATAACTCAAACCAGTTTCTCCTTCAGGTAACACCTAATCTCTTTCTCTCTCTCTCTCCCTCTCTCTCTATTATATATATTAATATATATTATATATAATATCTCTATATACTACTTCTC
>JABUQX010053664.1:0-17500 GCA_015478945.1 Trachelipus rathkii | reverse complement strand
AAGGCTAAGTTATATATATATATATATATATATACTTCCCTGCTTCCCTCCTATGAGAAATAGGCCATCCCGAGGAATTGTGCCAATTGTGCCAGGCACATAGATCAGTCATAGCAAGTATATCGAAATTACGTCTGATGTCCGTCAATTTCGAGCAATTTAGCAAGAGGTGTCATGTGTCGTCATTTGTTTGAGAGGGATATCTTTAAGAGTAAGGGGGGGAAGTATTATGAAATCTATGGTTATAGTACCCAGAGAGAAGACGGGAGAATATCAATCTAGCCTGAAGGTTCAGGGATTGTTCTGTGGGAGATGTTTCGAGTGGATGCGTTTGAAGAATGATGTTCGTTTAGATAATCTGAGACTGTTCTTTGTATTAAATAAATGTGGAGGTCTTAGATAATTAATGGACTTGTCTGGGGTGGGAGAGGGAGGTAAGCTTGAGGTATATGTTGATTAGTACATGGTTGGGGCAATTTTTTTATTTCTTGGTGCTGAGGGTTGTCTATTGAAAGTGTTTTGCTATAAAATTGGCAGCCTATCATATCGAGTTGGGCTTTCTTTAGGAAGAATTTTTATTTCTATTTATAAGTGATAGATGGAAGTTGATGCGAGATATCCTTTTATTATTTTTAGAGCTTTATTTTGAACGACCTCTAGTTTTTGGATGTTGGACTTTGATACTGTGATAACCCATGTTGGCGATACATAGTTTAAGATGGGACGAGTATATTGTCTGTAAACTATTGCAAGAGGCTCCTTGTGTTGGCTAAGATTTGTTCCATTTAGCGTTTTCATCGTGATCAGTTTATGTATGTCTCTGGAGAAAATATTGTTTATGTGGGGGTGAGTGGGATTAACATGTGTATCAAAAATTTAGCCAAGGATGATGGACTGCTTATTAAGAGGGAGTCTGTTGTCTGACATGAGAATTGCTTGGATGGATGTTTGGTTCTTTTCTATCAGGTGTAATTAGAGTGGTAGAGGATTTTTTTGGGTAAAGCAGTCATTCTGTTTGCTAATAGCTATTGTTCTAGTTGGTTTATATATTGTTGTAATTCTCTGCTTCATGTATTTATAGAGTAATTTTGAGCTGAGATTAATTATTACTTTGTCAGTATAATTATTGATTTTTATAGAGAAGGATGTGAGTTGTGGTTGGTAAGTCGTGCATAAAAAATTTAAAATATGTTGGTTGATAGGATGGACCCTGAGGAAACCATTATGCAAATTGTGTGTTCGGGAGGAGTTGTTTCTTTATATGACTCTAACTATACGATTGGAAAAGAAAATTGCTATTATTTCCTTGTCATGGATGCTTATTTCAGTGTTTAATATTTTGTTTATTAACAGGTGATGTGGGACTGTATCAAATGCCTTGCTGATCTCTTTTGCTGCAAGAAGAGTGCGGGGTCAAGGGGAGGAGTTCGATTAAAACCTGTGAGGTTGTTCTGTCTCAGAGCTGTATGGAGTGGGATGGTGGAGTGTTTTTGCTTGAAACAATGTTGTGTCTCTGATAGGGGGATTAAAGGAGAGATTCTATTTTTTAATAATCTTGTCATTTAGGCACTTTGGATATTGTAGAAAGCAATGAGATAGTTCTATATAAAGCAGGGATGTTGGATGGCTTGTTAGGTTTTAATATGGGGATTAGTGTGTGCATGTTTCCAGAAAGTTGGTATTGTGTTTTTTTAAGTCATTTAATTGTTAATCTAATAATGGATCGAGTAGGTTTATGGCTAAATTTGGAGTAATGTGACATAATAAGAGTCCATTTTTTTTTTTTGGAATAGGGCATTTATTGTTTTGCTTACAGATGGCTTCGTGGGTTGGTGGGGGCTGTATATGTGAAGTTTGGATTTTTTCTGCGCTCTATATTTTGTTGAGTGGTTTTATATTGTAGTGTTTGAGTGCACTGTTGCCTGTTTTTATTATTATTTGAGGTGAATAAATTGTTTTTTCTATTGTTAAGATCTCTGATTTGTTTTATTTTGTCTTGATTTGATTGTCTATTTTCTCGGAGGGAGTTTCTTTGTTTTGTCAGAGAATCAATTTCTGGTGAAAAATTGATACTCAATTATTTTCGTTAACCTTGGGGAAAGTATTATTTGAAGGCCTTTAATATGGTTTTTATTGAAATGTTGTATAGCTTTGTCGAGAAATGCAAAGTCAGTTATTTGGATGGATTGTAGTTCTTGCTCAATGTAGTCGGTCTCTCTCTCTCTCTCTCTCTCTCTCTCTCTCTCTCTCTCTCTCTCTCTCTCTCTCTCTCTCTCTCTCTCTCTCTCTCTCTCTCTCTCTCTCTCTCTCTCTCTCTCTCCCGTTTGCTTTCTTGTAGTTAGTGTAAGTAAGTTCTTTTAAAGTATGTATGGGGTGTTTATGCTGGATTGTTAGTAATAATGGAATGTGATCAGTGGATGGAGCGTGAAAGTTTTGCCATATGGCGGTAACCTGGGTTTGGGGGGAACAAAGGGAGATATCTGGGGACGTGGGGTTCTGATTATGTTGAAAAGGTTCTCTGGTCAGTTGGTTTCTATTGTTACTGACGCTAAGTGTGTGTAATTTGTCTAAAGGTATATCAACTTTTGGTTTTGCTCTAGTATATGCAAGAAGATGGGCATTGAAGTTCCAGACCAGTATCAGGTTGTTATATTGGGTTAGGGGTGATAGGTCTGGGACAAAATCTTGGGGATAGAATTGAGAGGTGAGATGGGGATATAGACATTTATTAGATTGTATAGTTTTATGTTGATTTTTATTTCTATTGATTGGTATATGAAGGTTTGATCCAGGTTCATTATTTGTTGTGTATGTTTTGTGATGTTTCGGAATTGGATGTTTTTGTGTACAAGTATAACTAACCATGCTCTGGTGGGTCCCTATCTTGTTTTAAAATTGTGCAACTGGGGATTTTAGAGAGTCGGGCACTCGGTTTGAGATTAGATTCCTGTATTAGTGTTACGTGTGTGGTGAATTTATTTAAAGTGTGGTAAAGTTCTTTGTGTTTTTGTTTTTGATGTCATTTACAGCATATTTAGATGAAGTATGTTAATTAGAGATGAAGAATAAATAATATTTAGGTTTTATGGACTTGCAACAGGCGATATGACAGATAATAGGACAGCTCTGTTGGCAGGGTTATGATATATGGTATTGTGTAGGCTTCTGAATGGAAACCAAAGTATGCAGACAAGGTACGTTGAGATGTGTGTATAAGAATAATTGAGTTAAGTGATTGGCTTTCATAACTTAGATAGTGGGGTGAGGCAGTTGACTGTCTTATGTTCATGGTTATTTATTGCTATATGGATGGTAGAAAGAGTTAGATGTCTGCGAATGGCAGGTTAAAGTTTTTAGAATTATTGGAGAATGAAAGAACATAATGGGGAGGGTTTGCCTTTGAAATATTGGAGTCGCCACATTGAATTTTTTAGTTTCGTTGTGGTAATTCTGTAAGGAAAGCTTGAGGATTGAGTAGAGGGCTTTGCAGCTTGTGCAAATAGGGGGTTTGAAAGTAAATGTAGAAAGAGCAAAGTGATGATGGTAGGGAGTGAGGAGAGTCCGCGTGTGAAGTTATGTTAGATGATGAGCAATTGGATCAAGTTTCCGAGTTTAAATATTTAGAATATATGTTGAATAAAGGAACAAAGAGCGTGTAGAGAAAATTTGTGAAAAATGGTAGGAGGTGGCTCTGCATTGATCTTTCGGTAATGGAAAAGGGAACTAAGTCTTGAGTTGCTTAGGGTCTTTATATATGTGTCTTTTTTTTTTTTTTTTTTTTTTAAGTTCATACTCCTACGGGCATACCTATTTCTTAGGAATGGACTTTCTTAGGTCAATTTTACCTTAAGATCCGGCACTGGGATTCGAATTCACGCACCTATCGACCATGCGACTCTGTCGCTATACCAGATTGGAACTGTGTACTAGTATAGCAGTGGAAACTAGTAGAGTGTCGTGTCTGTTGTATATTTAGATATGGTATAATCTAAGGAGTAGAGAAAATTGGGTTTTTATGTATATACTGAAATGAGTTAGTTCGTTTGAGGGTCGTGCGTGTGCTAGTGTTCGCGTTCGTGAGTTTTCGTGTTCGTTAGGTGGTATATATATTTGAGAATTGAGAAGTTCTTTAGTATATATGCGAATTATGACGTGGGTGGTGTGTTGGGGTTGGTGAAGAAATATATAAATTGAGAGAATAAACGAGAGACAGTGAAGGTTGTTTTTTGTCAACAGGAAATAGAGGGTGATAGACTCGGAAATTGAGTTAAGCGTAGTTCTGTCTTTAGTGGTGAGTGATCTGGAAAGTCGCCGGCTGGGAGAGCAGAAAGAAGAAGTGGATTGACGTCAGTAAGGAAGTTGTTTGAAGACAAAGAATTGTGAGTTATGAGCAGAAGATGAAAGAAGATACATAATAGATAGTGATACTAAATGGTCATGATTTTTTGATGGGCGGGTTATTGGTTGTGTATATAATGTGGCCCAGTGGAGAATAAATATACCCAACATTGGACGATACTATACCACTGATGAGGGTATATACGTCGCTAAGTCTCGTTGAATGCCATTGGAGTGAATTTTACTGATTGCGACGAAGTCTACTCCTTAAGTATATGGAGAGAAGTGACGTGTAAAGGGGGGGGGGCGTTGCTCTTCTTTCGACTCCTACCGCGTACACAGTTATCTTCTACTACTTCTTTGGGAGGGTATGCACAAAACCTCACCCCCATTCTGGGGGAAGGATGGTAATATAGTATAGATTAATAAACATTATATATATATAATATAATATATATAATGATATTATATATATATATATATATATATATATTATATATATATATATATATATATAATAATATATATATATAATTAATATAATATTATATATAATTAATTAATATATATATATATATACTTAATATATATATTATATAAAAATTATTGGTCGGTTCCTTATATAGGAACCTTCAATTTTAATTCATGTAGGATTATTGATGTATTTATTCCTCAATTTTACATTAGTTTTATTATATAATAGACACGGGGGAATTTTTTTATTCATCAGGATACTAGAAAGGGCATAATATAATAATTGAATATTAATGAAAATTATAGAATATAAAAACATTGCAGAACATGTAGAAGTATCAACCTAGTTTGATTAATTAACTAAGTATACCTTATTATTCTACATATATATTAATATATAATATAATATATAGTTATATTATTATTATATTACTATAAAACAAAATATTAAGAATTACTAGCTAAAGATACAAACGAGAAATATTAAAACAAGTGATCAAACCCATATTTATTTTTTTATTTTAAAAGTGTCATCTTAAAAAAAAATAAAAGCAATAAAGATACAGACAAATCATTACATTTAAAGCATTGTTAAATTCAAGCGCTGGAAATTTAATTTTAGTTTAAAAACATAGTAATAATGGGATGGTGTAGGGTTGTAGGTAGGCAACTTCAATAATAGAAATCCTCAAATAATGACAATGCTCAAACAATAGACGAAATCAATTAATAAAAAATAATAGTCAAAATTAATAATAAATAAGTACGAAAATCAATTTACATAAATTAAATTATTTAATGTATAATAAAATAATAATAAAATTAAGAATCAATAATAATAATAATTAATAATAATAAATAATAATAAGTATAATAAAACTTACATAATAATTATAGAACTACAAAGAATGTTTCTAATCAACGAAATAAAAACGGAAACTACTATAATATTAAAGAGTTATAGAACATTTAATAATAGTAAAGTATTTCAATAACTAATAGGAAAATAAATAATAATTAATAATAAATAATTAAATAATAATAATTATATATAAATAATAATATTTAATAAATAATAATTAATAATAATAATATATAATAATAATAATAATAAAATAATATATGAATAATAATTAATAATAATTTAAATAATAATTACTATAATATAATATAATAATAATAATAATAAATATAATCTATAAATTATAATTTAAAAATTATATAATTATAATTATATATTTAAATAATAATAATAATATAATTAATAATAATAAGTAACTAATAATAATAATAATAATATAAATAATTAATATAATAAATAATAATAATAATAATAATTAATTTAATAAATAATAATAATAATAATTAATAATTAAAACGTTGTTTGTATTCAAGAAAAGGAAATTCGATGACATACAAACACACCTAGAATATTAAAATAGTAAGCATAAAGTTATTAGACTAAAGGAAACTTTATTGTTTAATAAGAGTGATAGAGATCGCATTAGAATTTTGGTTGTGAATTTAGCGAAGTTTAAAAATTGGAACATGTATATACCGGAGGTAGGTGGAGGGTGGAATGTTAAGCAATTAATAAAAGGAGTGGAAGAATGGGATGAGAATTTAGGGTAGAGGTTTAACTGTTCGATGTAGTAGGGAATTCAAGGATACTTTTGCAATTCAATGTTCAGAGGATCTGAACTTAATTTAATTGAGTTAAAATCAGAAAAACGAAAAGGGTGACCTAAGTTAGAGGTGATATCTGATGGATCTGATGGGTAGAGATTTATGTTCGGTATTTAGCTGGATAGGAAGGTTTAGGTAGTGCCGGAAATGTGCCCATAGGTTTATGATTCTTAAAGTTAATTGAAGGCCGTTTGGCCAACATAGCAGGCCTTGCAGTCTGCACATTTAAATGTGTAGACAACTGAGGATTTCAATAACGTGAGTAGATTTATCTTTATATGGCTCGAGAAAATAACCTATGGATAGGGGACATGTAAATAGCAACAAGATGAGGTTGGACGTTGGGCGGTAAGAAATTTCAGAGCAGGATTTATTGAAGGTCAAAGCATTGAAAGGATGGGTGATGAGAACCGACAAAAGGAGTCTGAGTTAGTATGGTTAATTAGGAACCTTAGGAGTGGGGGTTTGATTACTAAAGATAGCCAAGAATAATGTTATGTAAAGAGGAATCAATTAATAGTGATACTGAGTGGAAAATTAGTTTAAAGCTAAAAAAGATTTATAGGTAGACTATTTCAATGGTGATAAATAAATGCCAAGTGTGACCAGGATCTGGTAAGCCACATGAGAAAGATAAGTGATTGAGGTAGAAATATGAAGTTTTTATTAAAGGGAAGAAGCTAACGAAAATTCGTGCCAGAGTATATATTCTAGTGATGAGGATAGTTTCACCGATAGACTTGATAAGTAGTCAAAGCCATATATGAGTTGTAATATATATTGTGATTTGTACTAGGACGTCAGATCAGTGAGGGATAATATTTTTTTAAATCCTGCTGGTAATTGGATGTTTAAGGGTGTTACTATAGTATAAGTAGTTTAAAAAAGACGTCAGATTGGGATTTATATGAAAGATTAGAAAGCAGTCATCTATATAATCTTTCTATTATGACTTAGGGGCTTGAATATCGGGAGGACAGTGTTGAAGCCAGGTTGATCATTCCACTGTGACAGAGATAAAGCAGTTATATCAGCGAACGGTGGGCCAAGGTGGAGCCCATGGGCATCCAGTCAGTTTTGAGATTGGTTAATATTTGATTTGATTTGAAAAGTAAATTATGGTTATTATTATTATCAATCAGTTTTATAAATTAAATTTTATGAAATAGGGAAGGGTCTAGGATTGAGGAGGCAGAAATGCTAAGGTGATAATTGAAGTTTAGAGATTATGAAAGATAGTGTGTTTCCAGGTGCTCAGGGATGTTGTGTTGAAAAGATTTAGGTTGTACATCAAAGACTAGTCTTCATTTATTAAACATATCAGAGAGATGAAGAGATTGTATGTTATTTAACAAAGAGAAGAACAGAGCAGATTTAAATTATAGTGGTTAGGGATAGAAGGAGTGTTTGTGGACTCAAAAATTTAGATAGATTTTCATAAGCAGCTGGTATTGATCACTGAGGAGAATGGGCGAAGGTAGGAGATGAGGAAAGTGTGGTTTTGAGATTCTCTCGCATAAAATAATGCCTGGGCGTAGAACCAGAAAACATAAAGTTGGAGGAGAAGGGGTGTGAGGTGTAGGTTTTGTTTGTTAACCGAGAGCGTAAAAAAGTTGTTGATTCTATCTTCAGGGACTCTGCTTCTTGTATCCTGCCTTTAGAGTTTATGTATATGTGGTGTGAGAATATTGTAGTATTTAATAATTTAAATTTAGAAGTGTCCGAGAGCAAAGGTCATCTTATGAATGTATTCGCACTTATTCATAATAACAACGCCCCTACCTTTATCTGGGGAGCCAAAAATATTGATGCAGGATCGCTTTTGAGGACATCAGGTTGAAAAGTTTAATTTGTAAAAAGGACGTGGGGAATTTGGGTTTAAATCCGATAGAATGTTATGTTGCCAAGGATCTTAAGTTTGCAGTGAATTCACCCGGTTACCAAGAATAATCATAGGTGACAAAAAATAGTAGTTTTTCAAATAGAGGAAGAAGTGTTAAAATAAGTTTCACAAGGAATTTTGAAATCTACAACAAAGATGGAGAGGCGTGCGTTTTCAGGGGTTAGGATGCGATTCCAAAGTTAAATAATGCTATCAGGATCACGTTTTAAAATTAGAGTGAGACAGCCAAATTTATATTATAGTTTTGGAATCATGCCGCTGGGTTTAATTATAGTGGAAAATGAGTCAGAGTTACGTTTTATGATTTGAAGCAGACTTATGTAGTCTAACCAGGAGACTGTAAAAAGTTTTTTATTATTAATTATTATAATATTTTTTACTCATCATTATTATTTATTATTATTATTATATTATTTATTATTATTATTATCTATTATTATTTATTATTATTATTTATTATGTATTATGTATTATTATTATTATGATTATTATTTTATCTACTTATTATTAATTATTATTATTCATATTGATAATATTATTATTATTCATATTTATTATTTATATATCTATTCATTATTCATATTCATATAATTATTCATTATTACTATTATTTTATTCATTATTATTTATATTATTATGATCTATTATTATTATTATTTATTCGTTCCTATTTTTGATCAGCATTGTCATCTATTGTTCCTAATCTATTAACTTCGACCCCCCCAAGCCCCCCCCCCCAAATCCGATTCCATTACTACTTAATTTAAATTTCCCACCTTAACTTTAACCAGTCAATAGCTATACTTTGTTCATATAATTTACTTACTGTTGTTACTTTTGCTTAGTACCCAAGCTTATTACACTTAATAAATGAATAATAAATCTCATATTTGTTTTTATTTATATTTTATTTTTATTTTTTGTTTTATTTTAAATTCTATTTCAATGTTATATATATATGCCCTTTCAGGTATCCTGATGATGAATCACATGGTATGGTCTCAAACGTCGAAATTAATTAAAACTATGTTGAATTTATTCCTGCTTTGGTATCCTCGTTTCAATACTACTATATATTAACTATATATATATATATATAATATTATATAATTATAATATAATATATATAATATTTTTATTTTAACTGTATGATAATTCTTTTATTGCAGAGATATTTATTAGATAATATGTAATATAATATATTAATATATAGATTAATATATATATATATATATTATAATTTAATATATTATATAATATATATATATAGATAATAATTAGATAAAAAAACCGTTCGTTTTTTAAAAAAAACAAAACAAAAACCATTGTTTTTTTTAAATAAAAACAAAATAAACCAATGTTTTTTTGGTTTTATGGTTTTTGCATATTTTGATGTTTTAAATGAGTTAGTTTTTAATGTGTATTTAATAGATTTTAAGGGTCTCATTTTCATGTAGTTCAACACGGTTGCAACTGTTGCTAACACAATATTTTAAAATTACCTTAAAAAATTTCTTTAGATTCTTAGGATATATTCAAATCTTTTATCTTATAACTGTAAACTGTATAAAAATTTAATTATTTATTTTTTTGAGTTATTTATTAAATTAATAAAAAAAAGAGGTATAATTGATATAATTATAAAACTTATCTGAAAAAAAGGGTTTTACTTTATGTATTTTAACACCCAAAAATATTATATTTGCAATGCACCCAAAAATATTAAATAATGGCCAATTTGCCACTATACGTATAAATGTCACCTAACTTTGAACTCCTTTAAAGTATGACAAATGGATTTATTGACGCACAAGAAAATCCACTTGCGCTTACCATTGCCACGATTTTACTCACAAATCTCTCACACTCCAACATATGATTTTATATATAAACTTTTTAAATTGATATGGTGAAGAAAATGAACTCCAAAGAGCTTGAAACAAGAATCATGGTTTAAAACATGGGGTTTAAATATTCGATATATATATATACTATATATATAAATAATATATAATATTATTTATTATAATATATAAATTAATATAAAATATATAATTATATTAATAAATATTATTATAACATATATATATAATACTATATATTAAATATATATATATTATATTACCTATATATATATATATATATATATATATTTATATATATATATATAGTGATATCAAATATTATAATATATATAATATATATATATATTAATAATATATTTAATATATGATATATATATTAATTATTATTAATAATATATCATTATATATATATATATATCTAATATATATATATATAATTATTATTATATAATATATATTAACTATACTAAATATATATATAATATTTATATAAATATATATATATTATATAAATATATATGTATAATATTTACTATATTTATATATAATAATAATATTAATATATATAAATTATTAATATATATATATTAATATATATTATATATATAGACTTATATTATATATATATATTATATTATTATAATAAATTTATTATTAAATATATATATATATATATATATATATATATATATATGATTACACGCACTGCCACCATATTACAAACTACCTAAACCGCTCACCGACCCTCACCCCACCATGTTAATCCACTCCTCACACAATACACCACAATAAATACACCACGACACCCCACAACCCACCAAACCTCAACCACTCACCCAGCATAAAACAAACTAAATACAATCCAACCCCCGTAAACCATCCAATCTATACCCACCACCCAACACAAACACATCCCCAAAATCACCAAAACACCCCAAACTCACTAAAAATAACTATCTACGCTACAACGCAAATACCACAACGCCCACCACACCAAACACCACAACACAACACTATAATATATATAGATATATACTTATACTTATATATATATATATTAGATTACTTTATAATATATACTAGTATATATATCATATATATAATATATAATATTATATATATATAATATAATAATATATTATATATATATATTAATATATATATATATTATTAAATATATAATAATATATATATATTATAATTTATAATATGTCATTATACATATAAAATAATAATCAATTACCTTAGTATATTAGATAAAGAAGCTAATTATATTAATATAATGGTAATATATTATAATATTATATATATATAATATATATATATATATTTATTATATCATTATAATACCTAACTTAATATATATATATCATAGTATATTATATATATATATATTATAATAAGTATAATAATATCTACATATATATATAACTTACAAAATTATACTTCCTAAGAACTCATAAGCGTCATACATGGTATATATATACCTTATATATATGTATATATGGTATATATATAAAATAACTAATTAATATATAATATATATATATAATATATATATATATAACTATATATATATAAAGAAGGCTTATACTTATATTATTATATAAACCATTACTTGTATACATATAAATAATATAGTAAATCTTATACTTATAAATGTAATATGTCCTAAGAAAGATAAAAAGTATGGAAATACTGTATAATAAGATAATATATATATAATATCATTATATATATAATATATAATGATAATGATAACTATAATAATAACATCTTCCGACTACCCACTATATATAAAAATATATATACTATATATTATATACTAATATATGTATAAATGCTATTTATATATATATTGATATAATATACTTATTTTTCTAACAGGATTAAATGAAATACTATACTATATACTACCACTATTAATATATACATATAATATATATATATATTATATACTATAATAATATACACTATAAATCATCACTCAATAATATATATATTATATAATATATATATATCATATATATTATATATAATATATATATACTATTAATACTACATAAATATTCTCACAATAATATAAAATTCACAGAAAAAATTCCTTTGTATGCCTTTTAAGCTACTCCTCACTATTGAAAACTGTATAGAGCACGAAAACCATATTTCAACATGCTAAAGATATATCATTAATAAATTATTTATTATTTTTTAATATTTACATGCGTTAGTTTTTTTTTATTTGATTAAACCTCGTAATTTAAACCAACAATGGGTTAAACCAAAATGGTTTTTAAACCATGCCCCACCAATATATAATTAACGTATATTGGTATTATTATAATCTCTATTAATCTCTTATATTCATACTAAACATATAATTAATCATATATAATGGTATAATATATATATACATATCAATTATATATATACCTATATATATATATATAATAAACCCTATTATACAGTTATATATAATATATATCATTTATATACTTGGGAAAAAATAAATTCGTGTGTGTACCTAAAAAACTGTCCGTGTTGGTATGTGATTTGTCAGGTAGTAGATTCATGTAATTACCAAAGAGGGCGAATGTCATTTAATCCCATAATAGGTTTGATTATTATCTTATTAGGGTTAATGTATCTCTATGGTTTTTTTAAATTTTTAGCAGATTTTGATTTAATTTACATTTAAACCCAATGGAGAGTCGATTATCTAAGTAATGGCATTTACAAGACATACATCCACCAAAGCCTATTACTTACAGATAGTTATTAATATAGCTCATAAATAATTATAGACTATATTATAAATAATAGAAATTATTACACTTTAATTAATATTCCATTATTGTGTTAGCTATCAACTATGTTGTTCAGCAAATTATAGGCTATATCCTTATATAAGTTAATCATAAAATATTCTTTATTATATATAAATATATTTCATACTAATATATATAATATATTAATAATATAATTAGCTATCTATAATCTCCTTATCTGCACTATAGTATATATATATATTTATAAGCGATTACAGTAATAAATAACGTAACACACATTAAATTAAAAGTATAGATCTGATATCCTCCTTCTTTGTGTAAATAAATAGAATCCACCTTTTTAGAGTTATAACCCTATTCCCCTTACACAACCACAATCATAACCTTAGATGTTTATTATCACACAAGTATAGTGATATTACGAATTTTTATCGTGCTGGCACGTGTAGTGCTGTTTCCACTCCTTTGAAAGTTTTTTTTCGCGTTCAAAAATTTTATCCGCTCGGAAAAAAAAATTTCCCATGCAATATAGCTATCTATATATATATATATAAACTATACGTATACCATATAAAAACTTATGTACGCATATACATAACTATACATACTTATATAATATATTATTTACTAAAACATAAAATATACAATTATAATAATATAATTATATCTATATTACTATTTATAATATTAAATATATAATAGTATATATATATTATACCTATATATCACATATATATTATTGTATTATTCTTATGTAATTTTCTTAGGTGTATATTTTCTGAAAAAAATTTCTGTTAAAAAAAAATTCTAAGTTTCAAAAAAGGTTAAGTTAAGTTAAGGTTTTTGTAAAAAAATTGTCTTTGTGCGGACAGCTTCAGGCCCATACTCACAGATAGCTTGCCACTTTAAAGGAATTTCTTGATTTAAAATAAAAGTGTACTTACATTAACTATTATTCTGACACTGAAATTTTTTGAAAGGAAAATTTTTTCAGAAAGATATACGACCGATAAAATCTAGGATATTTACCTATTATAGGCTCTACTACTTATTAATCCTATAATATATATATATATATACTATCCATCCTGTAATTACAATATTACTTATATATATAATATTATATATACCTTATAATTATACACCTTTCTATAATATCTATCATATATAAATATATATATATATAATATATATATATATATTTATTTATATATATATATATATATAGTTATATCAGTGGCGGTTTTGGAGGGTAGCGAGGGGTAGCGGCAAAGAAAACCTAACATGCCTTAGGGTGGAACCCAAAAAATTAAAAATACTGGGCTATATATATATATATATATTACTATAATATATACTAATATAGTATATAATGCCAAATGTATTACCTATATATTATATATTATATACATAAATAATATATATATATATATATATTAGAACTTACTTGCTATAGGTCAGTACAGATTCCAAAATTATTTACTTCAATACTCACAATAATACAACAATTAACATTTATCATATATCATGAAATAAATAATTAATACAATTAATTAAATTATAATATAGCTATAAAATATACTATATATATATATACTACTATATATATGGTCAATGATCATAAACTTTATTTTACAACTCAAATAAACACCTTCATCTATTATTTATATACAGAATACAAATAAATGATAATATTAATTATCATTATCTATATTAATTTCATTATCTGACCCATTATTATATATATACTATATAAAATATTTAGTATATATATATATATATAATAGTATAATAATATAATAATAGTATACATATACAATATAATAATATCTCTAAGTTTATTATAATATATAGTATATAGAAAGAACTATCATGTGCATACCTCTATATTATATATATTATTAATATACATATACTAACAAATATTATATTCTATATTATAATATATACCTAACAAAGCTACATGCCATATTATATATAAATATATATATTATTAATAATATATATATATAATTTTATAAGTGTATATAATATATATTATACCAAATTAAAATAATTATTAAATATATAGTAGATATATATAAAATGCCAAAGCTATATACGTGACTCTCATGCCCTGATACTCAATATATATTAATATACTACACATAATACATACTATTATATCAACTTAGAAAAAATAACATATTTAGCTATATATAATATATAGATAATATAAAGTATAAATAATAATAATATACACAAAATTTTCATACCGAATAGACTCGGGCTCAATGATTACATCGCTTCACCTATAGACCGGACTTAAATGTCAACTTGATTCATTTTTTATAAATTAATGATAAACGATACATTATGAAGACGTATTATGGCAACTATTTAGCCTCTCTAGAATTCAGGACAAACGAAATAATTTCCGTGTTATTATAGGAGTATAGGGCAACCTCATGTAATTGCAAACACTCCTGGGTCGGACTTATCTAGTAAGTGAGTCACTTTTAAAGAAAAAAATCTGACTCTCCTTATCCTAAATCAAATGGGTAAGATACAACAAGATTGCAATGGAAGGCTCAATTTTAGTATATAAGTCTATAGTATATATTACATATAATACAATTATCATATTACTATATATTATAGTTACTTAATTATGAATAATTAATAATGTATAATTAATATATAAAATAAACACAATTACCATAATATATAATAATTTTATATATAATATATATCACTAGAGTTAATTCCTAAAAATACCTACTAATTCTGTATCCATGAGATCTAGCCCATCATAATACTATACTATTATACACTATTTTTAACAAGTTTCACACCTTCGAACGGCTCCACACAGGAACAATACTGAGTCCCTATTCAAGTAGCACAATATGGAGCCGTGGCACAGCTTCTCCTAGAGTACATTCTTTCATACCATTAGGTTCCGAAACTACGGAGACTTTCTCGATAACCGCCACGCCAGACCTTTGCACATATGAGCGATCGCCGAGGCGCTTTACCACTTTTGGGAAGCCCCTGTAGTAGTGACAACCAACCACAACACCCAACACCAAACAACAACACACAACCGACCAACAGGTTAGCGAGATCTGTTAATTCTTTTGGCGAAGTATAATATATATATATATATATTATTATATATATATATATATAATATTGTAAATCAGTGCTTACAAATTAATGCATATTATATAATTAATTACCACTTATTATACTAATTAGTAGTATACTAGATTAGTACTCTTATACTTATATAAATAATATATATATATAATATTATATATATAATATAATAATTATATAAATATATTATAATATATTATATATATATATATAATATATATATATAATTATATATATATATATTATATTATATTTATATATTATTATATATATATATATATATATATATATATATATATATTATATATATTATATATAATATATATATAATTTAATATATATATATATATAAAATAATATATATAATATATATATGTATATTATATATACAATATATATATATATATATAAATATAGAAATATATATATAAAATATTATATATACTATATAGTATATATATTATATATATATTATAATATATAATATATATTATATTATATATAATATATATATATACTATATATATATAAACTATATAATAATATATTATTGATTCGCCTACGTCAAGAATGGTGTGACACCGAGCCGCACTGATATAATATAAATATTAATATATATATGAAAAAATTAGATAGAGATAGATAGAGATAAGAGATAGATAGATATGATAGATAGAATAGATAACCCATGAAGCACAGAGGGTGCACAATACATTCACAGCGACGGATGTGCGTGTCGCACGCGGCTCAGTTCACACGAGACGCCGTTATATGTACGCGTGTTACATCGTATTAGTACGCGGTGGTGCGGGCCAAAGGGAACGTATGTGCGACGGGCCAAGTTTCGGAGTGGTATAATGTTGCATTTGTAGTTTGTCACAATGTGCTGAAAGTAAGATATTATTATTTTATTATTATCATTATTATTATATTATTTTATTACATATTATATTATTCATCATTATTATTATATACTAATCTAATTATATTATACTTAACTAATATTGCAAACTTATTATGATTATTTTCCGCTGGATCACTGCCCAGATAGTCTACGATATCTATTATTAAAAATATACAACAGCTCGAGTCTTTTTTTTTTTTTCTCCTCAAATTTTTCTATACACTTACTTCATAATCTTTCATCTTATCTTTGGTGCTTTTATAAGTCATTTTATAACATGATTTTTCCATCACAGAAATTGCTTACTGATATATTTGTCAATATGTAACATTTTTCAAATGTCGTACATTTGCGAACACTTCATAAATATTATTATTGTCTCCGAGTCACGGGATGCTCC
>JABUQX010053663.1:22500-25738 GCA_015478945.1 Trachelipus rathkii | reverse complement strand
TACATGATGTTTAATAGCATGATTTTAACATTTTTGATCTGCAAGAGATACAGAGAAGGAGTTGCGGAAGTTGATTGATCATTTGTATATATAAGAAAAGTAGTGGTCCTATTACGGAGCCTTGTGGAGCACCCATTTTAGTTTGTTGTATATTAGAGAGTGCATCACCCAACTTGACAGTTGATTTCTTTCCTTCAGAAAAGTTATTAACCACTGCAAATTCATGCCATCGAAGCCCAGTCTACAATTTGAGTAGCAGGATATCATCGTCTATTTATTGTATCAAAAGCCTTCGTGAAATCTAGTAGTAATAGGGCTGACGAATCTATTTTCTAAAATTTTGCAGTTTTTCAGTTAGTGCGTCAGAAATTGATCGCCATGTTTTGAAGCTAAATTAGAAATAGCTAAGTATTCATTGCATTTGTATTGAAATATTCGGTTAGCTGCTTGAATTCGATAGTAATATTTTGACTATTCGAGTGTGGGATGCATATTGGTCTGTACTTTTTTCGGGAGGGAGGAATGAGGAGTCATCTGTTTTAAAAATGGTGTCACACGGGAAACTTTGAGAATAATTAGAATTATACATGAGAGAAATGAGGAATTGAAAAGGTGTGCCATGGGAAGAAAATGGTGCCTGTAACTAGCTTACTTTTGCTGTTTGTAATGCTAGAGATATCACATTTCTTATTTTTTTTTAGCCGGCAATCACATTTTGGACATCTATTGGTGTAATATTTTCAAATGAGAATTGACAGTTGCATGGGATAAAAAAGTTGCAAAGTCTATTTGACTTCGTGGTTGTTTGTAATAAATCAATTCCAATATTAACGAAATATTATTGAACTAATTAATTATTAATAACAATTCCAATATTAACGAAATAATAATAATAATAATAATAATAATAATAATAATAATAATAATAATAATAATAATAATAATAATAATAATAATAATAATAATAATAATAAAATAATAATAATAATAATAATAATAATAAAAATAAATACTATAAGCTTAATTAAGAATATTAAAGAAAGGCCCCAAGATGATATTGGGAAAATATTTTCCTTTTAAAATCAATTTTGCAAACTTTTTAACATTATTATATAAAAACTTGCTCAAATAATGTTGATGAATATCTGTTATGGAGGGGAAGTCCCCATCATATATATATATATATATATATATATATATATTATAGGTATATATATATATATATATATAATATATTTATATATATTTATATATATATATATATATAAATATATATATACATAATTTTTTTTTACAGGTAACCACCACTCACGGGCAGAGAGCTTTTCAATATATTGGGCAGAATAATAATAATAAAAAAAAATTTATAATGGGAAAACCCACCCGATCCCAAGCCTAACGCAAATCTCTAAGGTGAGTTGTGAACGGTGAACGGTGACAGCAGACGGAGGCCATAAAGAGAAGGAGATTAAATGCAGCAGGAAAGACAGATGAAGGCAGAGAGTTCCATAGAAGAGAGGTGGCTGAAAAGAAGGAGTCACCACAACGAGCAAGTCTGAGGTTCCCAATATTCACACGTAATTCATAAGAGAGCAGAGCACCCCTTGAGCTACCGGAACGACACAATGGTGGTAGAATACGAGAGGTCAAATCCCTCAAATACTTGCTATTGTAGTTCCTACAGTAAAGTGATAGTGCATCAACGTCACGTCGCAGAGACTGTTTGAAAGTAAGAGAAAGTTTATTAGCCTTTAGCCTTAGTTAAACTCAACCATATCCAAGAAAAGAGTAGAACCGGAGCCCCTCAAATGTGAGAACAGTAGTACTTCATACAAGAGAGGATAAGACCCTTATATAATTGGAGCAACTTCGGAAGAAAAAATTCCCGCAACCTTAACAGAACTCCCAGCTGAGGCTACCTTAGTGACCCTTGTGATATGAAGTTTGCAAGATAGTTTATTATTAATGTCGAGACCAAGAATGTTTATGTTGTCCACAGGTGAGCCCTAAAAGAAGATAGGAAAGTTGGAAGGTGTTTTTTAAAAGGAGATTTGAAGAAATTGAGTTTTTAAGGGTTGAATTTCATAAGGTGAAGCGACCCCACCGTGAAATACCATCTATATAAACAAGAATATAATCGGAAAGCTAAAGTCATGAAGCAAATTTAGAAGCAAAAGAGGGAGCAGATTTGAAATGAGTGGAAGAATGGAGAGTTGAGTCGTCGGCATAACAATGAACAGAGTTGGAAGTGCACCTGATAAGATCGCTAATGAAAAGTAAAAATAAAGTTGGAGATAGAACAGAACCTTACGGAACACCACAATTAACAGGAAAAGAAGAAGAGGTCGCTCGATCAACAAGTGCCGATATGGAGCGATTTGAGAAAAAAAAGTGATCAAAGAGAAGGAGGAAGCCCAAAGGAAGGGAAATAAGAGAGTAGTGACGTATATCATAACCGGTCAAAGGCTTTCAATATATCATGCACTGCCACACACAACTCCCCATAGTACCTGAGAGCAGAACACCATAAATCAGTGAGATAGGAAAGAATGTCACCAATTGACCTCGAATGTAGGAAACCACACTGGTGATCTGAAAGGAGGGAATGAGATTAGAGATGATCCTGGAGATGAGAGTCGAGGGGGATTTCAAAGATTCTGGACAGAATACAAGTGAGAGTTACATGAAAATCCCTCAAACACCTGCTGTTGTAGTACCTATAGTAAAGTGATAGTGCATCAACGTCACGTCGCAGAGATTGTTTGAAAGAAAGTAAGGGAAAGTTTATTAGCCGTTTAGCTTTAGATTCAACCATATCCAAGAAAAGAGTTGAATTTCACAAGGTTGAGGTGACCTCATCGGGAAATACCAAAATCCGACTCAGCGGAAAAAAATATATAATATGGTAAGACGAAAAGTCGATATCGCTATCCTATAAGGAGCACCGCACCACCGGCCCAGCAGCCTCCATATTTGGTCTCCGATTTGATTGATACTACATGGATTATATATATAAAATCCACACTATAATCCATATTTTTCAGTTGGGACCCCCTCCAGAAGGGTCCTCAGGCACCCTTGAGGGTTCTGGAATCCTCAAAATCGGAATCAACGTCGCTGAAAACTTATATAAGGACACCTCATTTGACTCATTATGTGATTGTAGCCAGAATTCTTTTCTGGCTTCGGAACTGGATCCGCGCTCCGGTATTTGAGCCAACTCAGGCTCCGGAATCTT
>JABUQX010053663.1:12500-20000 GCA_015478945.1 Trachelipus rathkii | reverse complement strand
TAATAACTCCATAATAATATTAGTAAAAAGTGCAGGCTCTTATTGACTTGAAAGACCTTGAAAGCTGCAGTCTCGAGAGAAAAAGTTGCCAAATGTCGCTTTTTAATATAATTAGCGGAGAAAAATAATTATTTTTTTCTTTTCATATCCCTTCTTAGGGGGTTCGAGCCGACGGCAGGGACAGAAGGGGGACGAAGTCCCCCCCGTCGTCCCCCGGTAGTCCGAGAAAAACCCCGACTCTCTCTATCGTTCTTGTTTACCCGTGGGATAATTCTTTAGGAAAAAAAGAAAAAATTTCAACATTTTGGCAACTTTCCGATCTCACTTCGGGAGTAAGCCCGCATCTTGATTTAGTCAAAAAACTGTAAATTTTTCAACAATTTATAAACAAATTTTTAATTTTTTTAAAAAGCTTTTTCGTTTTTTTATTTTTATTTTAATATTTCTGCGTAAAAATGTCTCCTGATTAATAAATATGATATTTATTTTCGCTACCTGTTATAGTTTTTTAATTACATGCCTGGCCTTTTCGGGATTGCTGACCATATAATATATATATATATTATATATTATATATAATATATAGATATAATATATATATATGTATATAATATATATATATATATAATATATAATATATATATATATATATACTATTTGTAAAGGTATTACACGGCACTACCGAGTTATATAACTTAACCTAACTAAGCCTAACCTACCTACCTAACCTAAACAAACTAACTTAACCCAACCAACCTAGCCAATTAAAATTTCATTATTCTACTACCAGTTTTGATCAGAAACTTCCGAGTTAAATGGAACTACGTAGGCTTGTGAGGAGTTGAATACAAACCTCACTAGTTACAGATACAGTTCAACAAATATGCCATATAATAATATATATTATATATATATATATATACTTATATAGTATTATATATATTATATATATATATATAATATACATATATTATAATATATATTACTATAATATATATATATATATATAATATAAAATAATATATAAATATAAATATATATATATTATATATATATATATATATATATATATATATATATAATATAATATATATATATAAATTATATTATATATATATATATATATATATTATATATATATACTATATATGATATAAAATATATATATATACTAATATTTATATTATATTATATATATATATATAATTAGTATATAGTATAATATATATATATATTATATATATAATATATATATATATTATATATATATATAATATAGATATATAAATATAGTCTGAGTGTTTGAAGTGTGTCTGTGTGTGTGTATGTGTGTTGTGTGTGTTGTGTGTGTGTGTGGTGTGTGTGTGTGGTGTGTGTGATTGTAGCAAAAGCAAAAGAGTTTAAGTGACCAAAAATATTTTTAAAAGAAAAATGAAGAACATTTGATGTTAATCAAAATTTGTTCAATTATTTATTATAAATTAAAGTTGTGTGAACGCATAGATCTCTCTCTCTCTCTCTCTTCTCTCTCTCTCCTCTTCTCTTCTCTCTCATCTCTCTCTCTTCCTCTCTCTCTCTCATCATCTCCTCTCTCTCTCTCTTCATCTCTCTCTCTCCTCTCTCTCTCCTCTGCTCTCTTCTCTCTCTCTCTCTCTCTCTCTCTCTCTCGCTCCTCTCTCTCTTTCTCTCTCTCTCTCTCTCTCTCTCTCTCTTCTCTCTTCTCTCTCTCTCTCTCTCTCTCTCTCTCTCTCTCTCTCTCTCCTCTTCTCTTCTCTCTCTTCTCTCTCTCTCTCTACTCTCTCTCTCTCTCTCTGCTCTGGACTTCCGAGCATTCACCATGTCTTGGTGAGACTGCTTGGTCTCCGAGTTCCGTCTTCGATCTTTTTTCTCTCTTTTCAATATTGTGCTGAAGAAGTGGAATTATCGTTCATCGGTTTCAAAACCACGTTCTTTCTAAAATATTTAATTCTATTAGTTCACAAGAAGACTTGATAGTCTTACACCCAGTATACACTAACAACATCACCAGGTAGGTCTTACGCTTCAATAGAAGGTGACTAACTGAGCTTAGCTTCATCACTATGATTCTCACATTGCTATGACTTTCTCACTCTACTACTTCGGCCGGTAGGACATCACCCCTTTCCGCTCGGCATTTCGAAACACGTTTATGAGGACGTAGCCTCGTCGATCTATACAACACACTGTAGTATGTATCATCATCAGAAGCGTCCACACCGATACCCAAACTGGAGTGCGTCTCGAAATACCAGAGGGTGCGCGACAAGCGTGAAAGGCGTGAAGAAAAACCTTAAATTTTATTTTTTTAGTAATTATATATATATTATACAGTATATATATATAAATATATAATAATATAAGATGCAGATAATAAGCGTGACTACTTTATATGCTGAACCCACTCTCCATGACGGGACCACCGAGTGCGCGTCTCAACCGATCACTGACACTTGCGGTTCATTCTTTAAAACGTCACTACAGCTTATCGTACCAGACGTGTCTACCAATTAAATTTCGACAGCTAACAATCATCGGCTACATTTAACTCCTCGTTCACGAGAGGTCTACGGCTATCGGCGCACTCAAACGATTCGTAGACATATATCCTTCATTGACCATGAACACTGCGCCGTCGTATCATGCGTCGCGAGTGAGTACTCTCCCCGGTCTATAATCATCACAAGTGCGTACTCAACCACTGCAGCCCTCGTGCACTACCTCTATAGGACATATATTCACATCCTGTCAGTCTCTCAATGATTAAGTGACAATCATCTGATCACACTAGTGACTCCAACGCTTACCACTTAACACACACCCTCTCACGTACTAAACTACAAGTGTCAAACACGCACACGGAACGTGATGTGACTGTCACTAGTGATACAAATTAGTTGCAGTCTATTTTTTTCTATTTATCTAAATGATTATCTGGGCGTGTGTCTGCGAAGCCCTCTTACCACACATGATTATCAGCCCCGAATACTGTGAATGCTTTCACATTAACAGTCAATGGGCGGGTTGGCCCCACTTATAAAAAAAAAAAAAAAAAAAAAAAAAAAAAAATGGATTGGAACCACTCTGATTGTTTATCCCCTGTAATACTCTTCATATATTATCCTCTCTTTGATACCGCCTTTCGCCCTTATTCTTCCCCCATCCATATATCCCATCCGACCCGCCGTCTCTCATCAGATAAGTTTTTCTTTTTTTTTTTTTTTTTTTTTTTTTTTTTTTTATTTTTTTTTTTTGTTTTTTTGTTGTAGGGCAATGTTTTAAATTTCTAATTCCTATTTTATTTTTTAAAAAACAAGACTATCAATGAATTGGGGTCGAGATATTATTCGCCTTAAGAAGGTTTCTATTATCCATGCTCTGGTTTCTGTCCTCTCAATCATCATTTTTCTATTGTCTGTGATTTAATTATCTCGGTCTTTGTCTATAATTAAATGGCCGTCAGCTGTTTCCTATCCATTTTAATTTGCCGATGGCTGCCCCTCAGATCTCGCTTAATCTCAAATTTCTTGAAAAAACTCACACACCAACATATCTACTACATAATTAATGCATCAGTGGTACTACGTCTTGAGAGCAACTTTTACCTTCTTCAATCTTTCTCGTACTCTCTTGTTGTGGATACCAAAATAAATATGTGTCAAGAGGATTTTGTTTCAATTGACTCCAAAAAAACACAAGTTCCTTCTTAAATCTATCAGTTCAACAAAATTTTCACACAATGTTGAACGTCTTCTGCGTTAACCTCTAAACGAACTCCAACTTCTTCTCTTCTATTCTTAACACCCTTTGGGCACTTTCCTCTTTTTCCTTTCAACTGAGACTGGGGTTGGATCAATTATCTTTCTCTAGCTGAGAAAAGTTTCACAATGAGGATGGTAATCTTCATGTTTCAGAACATTTTTACACCACTCAGTTTATTAAGGTATCTTTCGCTGTTCCGCTCTTTCATATTGTACGTGTTCAAATTTTAAGTACGCACCACACGCATCGGGCCGGGAATTAAATTCACTCTCTTCTTCCTCTCTCTTCTCTCTCCTTCTCTCTCTCTCTTCCTCTCCTCTCTCTCTCTCTCATCTCTCTCCTCTCTAGTCCGTATTCCCCCCCTCCTTTGAGGAAGAGCTCCTGCCTAACTCCTCTTCTTACACCACCCAGGGACTCTTTCATCCTTTCTCCTTTTCCAGCTCTCAAAAAGGTAGTTTTTAAACAAATCGAATAAGATTATTTCAACATTATCTCCTCACTGTTAAGTGTAAACTAATCTTTTTAACTATTCATCACTTCATTTGACCATGCCTACTTTTCAGACCGCAGTTTTTTGTACGGATGGATCATGTCTGACATGTAATTTGTGTAATGATTTGATTTTTCCTCTACTTTGTGTGGAAAAAACATTGTAAAAGCTTATAGCCTTTACCACAGAGGATTATAAATATATATATATATATATATATTATATATAAATATATATATTATATATATATATATAATATATATAATATAATATATATAATATAATTAATATTATATAATATATATATATATATACATATATATTATATATATATATTATATATATATATATAATAATATATAATATATATATATAATTATATAGTATATATATATATATATATATATAGATAATATATATATATATATAAACACGTGATTAACACTAACACTAGAGAAACCACTGCAAAGCCCTAAAGCAAACTGTATTTAAGACGTTGGAAAATCCTACCAAAGACAGAGAACATCGTTTTTATACTGAAACATTCATTACCTAATTTTTCCACAGAAATTGAACCTGTCATTCCTCTCCTTATTGAGTACGTACGCATATATTGAATATATATATATAATATAAATAATAATATATATATATATATATATATATATATATATATATATTATATATATATATATATTATATAATAAATATATATATATATAACATATAATATATAAAAATAATATATAATATATATATATATATATTATAATATATATATAATATATATATATATATATATATATAAATATATATTATTAATATATATATAAATATAATATCATAAGCAGATTCACAATTTCCATTGTAATACTTTTCAGTTCTCGCATCTAGCTTAGAAAGTAGTAAAACGATTCTAAATTTAAATTGACAAAATTATGACCAATTTGCTGGACCAGGATAAGATTTACGGGTTAGAACACATAGAACGCTAACTTTGTTACTCCATTCTTTCCCTCCTTCTAATATTCTTTCCGAGGCAGAACTGCCATCTTGCCAAATCTTTGCCAATCTTTGCCATGCTGGCCATCTCCTAAAGCTGAAATTTGCTAAAATTGCCTTATGTTTCCACTTTTGATGATTCCGGAGTCATTCCTCCTTCTCTACCCTCCTTCCAACATTATTTATGCCTAGCGTTTGCAATTTTTCTTAAAGATGTTTTTTCTTCTCTATATTTGAGGTTAACTCTAAGAAGGCGGTCAGATGCGCGTCAAGGTTATAGTGATTATTCTCATGCGGATCTTACAACTGGTACTTCTGAGCCTGTATCCGATCTCATTACGAGTAACATTTTCGTCTCTGTCTTTCCACTTCCAACTTCGCCTTCTTGCTTAGAAAAAGATGCCATCATTTAACTTGCCGAAAAAGGGGAACCCTCTCAACCCTCTAACTATCCCAAAAAAAGATTTTATCGTCCTATCGCTTTAAACTCCGGTTCTTTATAAAGTTCGATTTATTGCCTGTCTTCAGCAGGGTAAATTTTGAAACATCGTAATTCCTCTAATCTAATCTCTGAACCGCCATTATGAGCTTTGTAAGAAACTCTCTATTGGTGATTCTTCATTCCTTCTCTGATTCCTGTTGCTCTATTATCGGCATTTCGGTGGATCTGTTTTGCTTATCAACTCTCTCTGGCCTCGTCTCTGTCTCTCTGCTCTCTTGTATCTCTGTCTGTCTGTCTGTCTCTCTCACTCATCACTTCGTCTCTTATCCACTCCTATGCCGATGACTCCATCCTTCATTACACCTTCGAATTTTGGATTAGGAACCCCAGTTTCAACAGCCAATTTAAAGCCGCCAAGACACGGTTGGTTCTTTTGATATGAAGCACAATTCCAGTCTATCATCTGCTGTCTGCTCGACTCAATATTTACCTACAACGTGACTTCCTCATACCGTGCCAGATATCATACTCTCTTGTCGAATGATAGCTACACGTGTACCTTTCGGACTCTACCTTCTTGAACCACCTGTCTATTCAACATCGCGTTCCCAAACACCCCTTCGTAATCTTCAACGTTTCACATACTGGTGCGCCTACTAGCCTCTGTACCCCTGATGGATGTGAATACGTGCATTCATCACTACGACAAACTAGCCTCAGTCCCTTCCTGCCTTTGGCTCCAGACCTCCATGACCGTTACTGATCTTAATGCATTCTCCGTCCTCCCACCGTGTGTGATTACGCACTGTTTCTTCTCTTCTCAAACTCTATATCTTCCACTCGGAATCTCCATAGCCCTCCATCAATCTAATATAGTCAGCCATGCATATATCACGTATTTCAGCTGGTCGTGTACGTGTCCTACTCATAAATTATGATTTCCGATGTGTATGACCACTATCTTCCAAGCTGTTAAATTAATTATGCCCCTTCATATGAATCATTTCTACCTTTTATCCGATATTAAATATCTACCGTAATCCATACTGCCTACCGCAAGATCCCTTATCGTATTCTAATACCTATGTTGAAGTCTATCTCTCTACATCTGCTGAATGTACACTCTCGTGTAAACACCCTGCCGTCTCACGTGTTATCGTCTTAATGGTGGCAACAAGAAAAAATAATGAACAATTTCAATGCCTTCAGAAAGGCCACAGTTCTTCATCCTATATTCCCCAACATAACGTCCACATAACTAATAATTCTTGGTTCAATAAAATACAAAACTCAACCTTCCTACTGTTTTTAATATTCTGTTCCAATTTTCTTTCTCTCGTTGATCGTTATTATTAAGGAACACATTACTTCTCTCTCTCGTCTCTCTCTCTCTCTTCTCTTTCTCTCTCTCTCTCTCTCTCTCTCTCTCTTCTTCATCTCTGTCTCTATCTCTTCTCTCTTCTCTCTCTCTCTCTCTCTCTGATCTCTCTCTCTCTCTCTCTCTCTCTCTCTCTCTCTCTCTCTCTCTCTCTCTCTCTCTCTCTCTCTCTCTCTCTCTCTCTCTCTGGACTTCCGAGCATTCACCATGTCTTGTTGAACTGTTTGGTTTCTGAGTTCCGTTTTCGATCTTTTTTCTCCTTTTCAACCTGTGCTAAAGAATAGTGACCGTTATCGTTCAATCGGTTCAACCACTGTTCTTTCTAAAATATTTGAATCTATTATTCACAAGAAGACTTGAAAACTTCTTAAACATTCTAAGCTTATTATCTGTGTTCGCCAGTATGTC
>JABUQX010053663.1:0-5000 GCA_015478945.1 Trachelipus rathkii | reverse complement strand
CTCAGCCATGCTGCCTTTGGCAAATGGTCGTAGACGGCAAGATGGAATTAAAATTATGTAAAAATTTTCTAACGATTCCAATTCCGGATTCATTTACCGTTTAAACGTGACTTTGAGTATCGATTCCGAATCCGAGAAGGTTTCCCAACCTGACACCGATTCAGATCATCTCTCTCTCTCTCTCTCTCTCTCTCTCTCTCTCTCTCTCTCTCTCTCTCTCTCTCTCTCTCTACCAAATTTTCAGATTCCACAATTCCTCATTACAATTCCGATTTAGAAACATTTCAGGACACTCCATTCTCAAAACGATTCCTGATTAGAGAAGGATTTCCATCCTGACACCGATCCTCATTCCGATTCCGATTCCGATTCCGACCCACCAATTTTCCTGATTCGTAATTCAGATTCTAAAGACGTAGTATGAATGTATGTAAATATATGTTTAAGAGTTTAATTGGGTCTAAAGTTCGTGTAAACATATAAAAAAAAGCTTCTTTTCTCGCTGAATTAAACAACTTTTGCATCGAAAAACTTTTGCCGAGAACCAAAGATGGAAAACTTCTTAATCGAATTTAAAGTTTTTCTTTTCTTTCTTTTGCTTCTTTTTTTTCTTTCCTCTATTTAAATTTATGAAAAATTAATTTTCTAAAAAGGAATTTTCTGAAGACTCCGATATCTAAACCCATTTTCCCTTTATTGAATTGAGGAAAAAGTTTAAATTTTTTAAATAATACACAATTTTTAAGTAAAAAATAGGAGAAAATGGGGAAATAGAGCCAATTAATCTATCTACCGATAAAGAAAGGAAGGGGAAAGGAAAAGGTAAATAGGAAAAACAAGAAATAAAAAAAAAGGAAAACCTAATTACCTTTTCCATTGTCCATAAATAGAATAAGAGAAGAAAGGACATTAAATAGACGAAATAATAAACAGCTTACTATGACTAAAATAAACAAAGACAAAAAGAAATTAAAAAGAGAAGATGTCTAAATTTTTGGCGCGCTTTTTCCTCCGTGAAACGAAAAACGAAAGGAATTTCCCGCGCTTTATCTTTCTCATGCTTGATTTCGTCGCTTGGCTTTAAATCAACAATTTTGCTACAAATGTTATTTTTTCTTCTTTTTTACTTAAATTTTATTTGCACTCTGCCACGATCTCCCAGATTAGGATTTAATGACATTATGTATAAACCAGTGTCCCATGTAGATAATGTATACGTTGAAACGTTAGAGATAATGTTTGAAAAGTATGAATAGTTATAAGTTTTGCTCCATCATGCCCTCCTCAATGTCATGTTACCCCTATTAAAACAAACACGCACTGTTAAGTGTGGAACCGATTGTCAATAAATGTCTCACAACCAACGTTCTACATCTACAGTACCTACAGTCTTCAGCCCTACCTTACTAGACAGTGTCCGTCGTTTACATTATTTGCTTAGTTCATGGTAATGCACCCCACATAACACTAGTAATAGGCTTTATTTAATAGTTTGTTGCACAAACAAAATGATTTACGTAGCATTATAGTTACGTTGGTAGTATCTAAAAACTTTAATCTTTACTATGTTAATTGTTGTTGTTGTATGTTGTTTTGTCCGATAACGAGAATTATATACTCCACTTTATATATTATGAAAGCTGATTTAATGGTTCTAATTTCGTACGAGTTCTATAGCGTATTTCTTTATGTTGATATAGACTAATTTATCTTATCGTGATTTGGTGTGGATTAAAAGTAATAAGAATCTTACTAATTTTAACATTTAAAGGGATATTGTTAGATTACACTTGTATATTATTCCAGCTAAGGATATGAGTTATTCTTCACTCATATAGTGGTGATATATTGAATATAACCGATTTATAACAATTCTACCGCTCACACTGGACTAATTACATCTTTAACTGAGTTTATGGTATAATGCAAGTATCTCCTACACTTACAACACACAAGGGTATTTTATAGTATTCGATAGATTTATCACAAACTCTGTTCATTGACAGTGTCGATATATTAAAATCGGGTAAATACCAATAAGTGTATCCGGACCTGTCGACATGTTTTGAGATATTCCTGTTCAGAAGGTCAAAATTAATAAGATTGCACTTCATACTTTTATGCAATAATAGTACGTTCCACAACACAGATTAAAATCAGTCATTTCTCGTAAGAATAATTAATAAAAAACAAATAAATGGATTAAGTATGGGGAGTTGGTATTTTTCTGAAAGGAGGCGGACTAAAAAGAATAGGCCTAAACACAACTTTACTTTATGTGTTCGTCTCTGACGTACTTTACGTGTTTCACTTATGAAGTGTAGTGTTGGAGCTTACTGACACATTTTTTTGATAAATGTTACTGTGTCCATGTAAGATTAACGTTAATATGTTACGAATATTGCTTTAAAGAAGTATAAATAGGTTATGTTTTGGTATGTAAAGTTTAGTACTTTACCAAAGTTAAGTTCTGGTAACTTTTTAAATGTTAACAGTTTATTTTGTTGAAGTGTGTTTTGGTTTGTCGTTGTTAATTATTTTTCCTAGTATATGATTGCATTAGCATTATTAAGTGAAAACATTTGTTATGTTAGCATATGATTTGTTTTGAGCAATTGATGCAAACTATAAACAAGAGAACACTCGTTTAATTTTTTTTTTTGATTTTATCACAATCGTTTTTTTTGTACTATTAATCACTGAGGTGTGATTTCGGTGAAAAGAATTAAACGATTAATATGTAGAGATATGCTTGGAAAAAGTAAGATTAGGCTACGTTGTTGTAATTACTCCATTTATTACTTATCAGGGCGTTAAAGTGGGGTGAAACTTTGTTAAATGTTACAGAATCTCTCTGTTCCTTCTCTCACCAATCACGCTTCTGCAATCCTACTTCCAGTATGTTAGTTGTTCCGATGTGAGTTTCTCGTTTAAAGCTCACATAACTCTCAAAGTTCTCCTATCTTCTAACGCCTGTTATAAAGTAAACTCTGGGCAGGTTTTGGCCCAAGTATAACTTTTTTTCAATGTCATATCTAGAACAACACACAATAGTACTTTACTAACCACACTAATATTAAGCCACACAAAAAAGTATCATAACCTTTTCCGATTATTTCATATTGATTCAACAAATATATTGCTAAACATAACTGTTTTCACAGTAATTAAATATGCACCACACTAACAAACTATAATGCACAGTGACAATATACAAGATAAGAATAAATGTACAAACAGTGCGACCAATCAACCTCATCTAAAACGCTACAATATTCTTTTAATTATTATCTATACAAAGCTGTAGAAGATTAGGGTGTTAAAGAAATTCTTACTCAATATACAAGTGATGAAACAAACTCACAGCAAATCTTCACTTAATCAAACTTATTTACATATATATAATAACAAATAACCTATATTTATTAAACTTATATTATTATAACAATATCTCTAAATATTTAAATCTGTAATCTTATCACATTGACACTCAGTATCATTTATCAAAAATAATGATGTCTCATAATAACCATTAAACGCTATAACCTTATTTAATAAACACTTACACGTGAAGTAAGACTGAATAAAGTATAAGATTTTATAATGTAATTTTATCGATGGTTTAGCCTGATTTTTCACAAGAAATTTCATCTTAAAGATATTCATTGATTAAATGATTTTATGCTTTAAATCTATTGCAATTATTAATAAGTGATGCTCAATATTACTTTTATTAGATCATCTTGACAGGATTATAACTAACAAGTTAAGCTAGATCCTCAATTACGTTATATTACGATTTATAATATATAAATGAACTACTTCGTATTTGGGATATAACGAAATCTCCCTCTCGAGTTGAATATGATATCAACAACAACGTAGAGATTCAGTGAGGATGATGTCATCGTATCAACATACTAAGAAATAATAACTATAAGTTCCATACTGAAGAATAATAGTGTTATAATAAACTGTTATATATTGAGCTCAAATGATAAGTCTTTACTTTTCAAACCATAATCAGGAAGAGAGTAAACAAGTGAAAATCACGACGTTACTAATGAACTACTAATATCAGTTTCAAAAGGTAGTATTAATTAATATGTTCTACGTTTATCTCAGACAACAATCACAATAACAAAAATAATAAAATTTACAAAGATAAGTTTTCTTTAATGTCATAAAAATTTCTTTAAATGTTAACTGTAAATAATATTTATTTACACTATTATATAAAGCAACTTCACCTCATTTCACCTCTAGAATAATAGAAAATTAATGATACATAACGACGAATCTTAAATCAACAACTTATTACTTTATACATAGTCAATCCGACTATCACAGACTTAACAAGTTACCATACTATAATTATTACTGCATAACATGAACATTGGCATTTACAAAATGTATAAGATTAATAAAAATAATTTTACCAACCTAATATCTTACTAAACATATATATAAAACTGATTAATATTACAATATACAATACACAGTTATAATTATAACTAATTATATTTAATTTATTAAACCTGGTTATAATTATATATACAGAGCAAGCGGAAAGCATAGCTTAAAATACGTAACAATAAATAAGTCTTTCCGCATTAAATTATAAGCTTAAACATAATCAATAAACTGAAACTTAAGTATATAATATTAAGTTACAAACGAACATAAACCAATCAACTACTTTAACTATTGCGAATAAAACCAACTAACTAATTTAAATACTAAACTATTCTTGATGCTCACCTTAACTCATTAGTAATAAGTAACTCCATAACACATCGTGCTAATAACTCTAACCATATAACTCACACTTTATTCACAAGCTAATATCTCACTAATCATAATCAATGCTTAATTTATTTACATAACATCGTATAATATTTAACTCACAAATTTTAGGCTAATTAAATCTTGAGTCTAATCAATACAATATGACAAAGAATTTATATATGCTGATACGTTAAACAGATAGTTTTACATTC
>JABUQX010053661.1:22500-30000 GCA_015478945.1 Trachelipus rathkii | reverse complement strand
TTAAACACAGAATAAAGCTGTTAACATGAACCATACCCCACCACTTAACACCAGTAAAATAACTAACATTGCATGCAAAACGATAGACCTATTCTGTAGCTTTGTGTCGGAAGCATATCTCTAACATTATTAACTTTAAGCCTTACACTGACACCAGTAACATTTAGCAAAAATTTTTATCACAACATTGGTTAATTATCATACTGATCAACGAATATACTCTAACGTAATAAGGTTTCCACATCAATAAAGCTAACATAGCGTAACATGAACTAAGAAAATAATGTACAAAGACAAACCTTACACAACTCACACACGAATAAACTGTTAACATTAACAAAGTTCCACACTTAACACCAGTAAAGTAACTAACATTGCATGCAAAACGTAACCTATTCATACTTTTTTCAAGCATATCTCTAACATATTAACGTTAATCTTACAAAACACAGTAACATTTAGCAAAAAATGTATCATAACCCTGTCCGATTATCATACAGACCAACGACTATAAGCTAACGTAACAAAGTTTTTTACATTATCATAGTAATATTTAACAAAAATTTCTCATAACCTTACCTAAATATCATAATCCCCAGCAAATAATTGCAAACATAACATAAAAATAAGTTCTTTGAATAAAATATCATAGTAAAGTGTAATAGTTTACCGAATTTAAAACAATAAATCAGTAAAATCAGTAAATCAAACCACCCATCCCCACCCTGCCCCTTCCTACCCATCCCTTCCATGACCTTTTGATCTATTGATCTATCGATTCAAGTCACATTTCGAGTATCATTTCGGATAAACATAGTACAAAAATAAGTTCTTTATACAAAGATCAGTGAATATGTGCTAACGTGACATTGTTTTCACATTAATAAAGCTAACATAGCATCATCTGAACTATGAATATAATACACAACGACAAACCTGACATGCCTTAAACATGAATAAACTGTTAACATTAACAAAGTTCCACACTTAACAACAGTAAAGTACCTAGCACAGCGTACAAAACGTAACCTATTCACACTTTTTCAAGCATATCTCTAACATATCAAGGTTAATTTTACATTAACACTATTGATTTACGTCGCATTTCGAGAATCATTTCGGATAAACATAGCCCAAAAATGAGTTCTTTATATACTAACCATCGAATATATGCTAACATAACAAGGTTTTCACATTAATAAAGCTAACATAGCATCATATGAACTAAGAAAATAATGTCAACTACAAATCTAACACAACTTAAGCACAAATAAAACTGTTAACATTAACAAAGTTCCACATTTAACACCTGTAAAGTAACTAACATTGCATACAAAACGTAACCTATTCATACTTTTTCCAAGCACATCTCTAACATATTAACGTTAATTTTACATTGACACAGTAATATTTAACAAGAATTTATCATAATCTTGTCTAATTATCATACAGACCAACGAATAACTGAAAAAATAACAAAGTTTTATCCAAACATAACACAAAAATAAGTTCTTTATATACTAACCATCGAATATATGCTAACGTAACAACGTTTTTTACATTATAAAACTATAAAAAAACACAACCAAAACTGATAATATAATGTACAACGACAAACCTAACACACCGATACGTAGGCGAAGTTAAACTACTACATTAAAAAACTGTCCGCCAGGCTAACAGGCAGAAAGTACCTAACCACTTCGTACGAAAAAAGCGTAACCTAGTTCGACACTTTTTTCAAGCATATCTCGATAACATATCAATTTTACATTAACTTCGTATAATTTACAGAGAAGTTTAAGCATAAAACCTGATCTAATCAGTCATACTGACAGAATATAATGCTAACGGTAGCAATTTTTTACGGAGCTAGTTCGTAATATTAACCAAAAAAATTCATCATAAAACCTCGTCTAAAATCATAATCCCCAGGCGAATAATTTGCAAACATAACAAATTTTTAACCAAACAAATAAACAAAAAAATAAACAAAAATTTATATCCTGACATAACATAAAAATAAGTTCTTTGAAAAAATATCACAGTAAAGCGTACATAGTTACTGATTTTGGATAAAGCAGTAATCAGTAAATGGAGGATCAGTAAATAATCGAACCACGAGTAGTCCCTCAGTTCACCCTACCCACCCCCCAGCCTATGATCTATTGAACTATTGATCAACACATTTCGAGTATCATATTTGGATAAACATAACATAAAAAAATAAGTCTTTATATACTGACTGCGGTGACGAATATGTGCTTACGCAACAAAGTTTTTAGCAACAATAAAGCTAACATTTATCATAACCTGAACTAAGAAATATAGATGTGGACAAATGGCAAAACCTAACAGTACCTCGGGCGTGGATTTATATAATCGCTAAACATCCTGAAAATTCCCACTTACAAAAAGAGTAGCTAACAGGTCATACGAATATCGGTATGTTCCCACTTTCTCGAATACCGAGCAGACAGTAAAAGCTATATTCTAACAAAGATCACTTAACAAAGGATCCTAAGTCTTATCAAGTATACAACATCGGAACTTAATTTGACACTATCTTCATCAAGTGTCACTCGTTTCGAGATAACAGCATTTGACCTTGAATAACGTAACATTTGCAAATTCTTAGGGCAAACCTAACATTTCCCAACAAAAAAACTTAACTAGGCTCACGTTTCTAACACATCATCGTCAGTTAATACAATAATATCTTACAAAAACTCATCATTTCTCTAACAAATCAGTGTTATTTTCACATTGTCATAGTAATATTTAACATAACGTACCTAACTTACGAATAAACAGTTTTCATTAACCAAGAGTATCTAAAGCCACACATTACCTTCCGAGAGAAAACCCATGGGATGCGCCCCTTGAAAGGGTGTGAATCCTGAGAGGGGGAATCACCCCGAAGGGGGTGTAAGCGGGCTTGGGCCTCAGCCCGAAAAAGGGGGGGGGCTTTTGGAGGGGGGGGCCCTTTAAAAACCTATCACCAGCCTTTCCCGGAGAGGGTAATGCCCGCTTACACCCCTTCGGGGTGATCCCCCTCTCAGGATTCACACCCTTTCAAGGGGCGCATCCCCCATGGGTTTTCTCTCGGAAGGTAATGTGTGGCTTTAGATACTCTTGGTTAATGAAAACTGTTTATTCGTAAGTTAGGTACGTTATGTTAAATATTACTATGCCGATGTGAAAATAACACTGATTTGTTAGAGAAATGATGAGTTTTTGTAAGATATTACTGTGTTAACTGACGATGATGTGTTAGAAACGTGAGCCTAGGTTAAGTTTTTGTTGGGTAATGTTAGGTTTGCCCTAGAATTTTGCTAATGTCTACGTTTATTCATAGGTCAAATGCTGTTATACTCGAAACGAGTGACACTTTGATGAAGATAGTGTCAATTCATAGTTCAAGATGTTGGTATCTTTGATAGATTGGTCACTTTGTTAAGGGATTTTGTTAGATAATACAGCTTTACCTGTTGCTGATATTCGAGAAAAGTGGGAACATACCGAGTATTGTATGACCTGTTAGCTACTTTACCTTTGATAAGTAGGGAATTTTCAGGATGTTAGCGGATTATTAATACGCGAGGTATGTTAGGTTTGCATTTGTACATTATAATTCTTAGTTTCAGGGTTATGATTTATGTTAGCTTTTTGTTGCTAAAAACTTGTTGTCGTAAGCAAATCTCGTGGGGCAGTTATATAAAGAACTTATTTTTATGTTATGTTTATCCAAAATGATACTCGAAATATGACTTGAATCAATAGTTCAATAGATCATAGGCTGGGGGGTGGGTAGGGGACTGCAGGGATAGGTGGTTTTATTTACTGATTTACTGATTTACTGCTTTAAAATCAGTAAACTATTACGCTTTACTGTGATATTTTATTCAAAGAACTTATTTTTATGTTATGTCAGGAAAAAATTTTGTTATTTTTTTTGTTAATGTTTTGGTTAAAACTTTGTTGTCTTTTTTGCAATTATTCGCTGGGGATTATGATATTTAGACGAGGTTATGATGAATTTTTTGTTAAATATTACGAAGTTGATGTAAAAAATTTGCTACGTTAGCATTATATTCTTTGTCAGTATGATGATTAGATAGGTTTAGCTAAATTTTTTGTGTTAAATATTACTTATGGTTAATGTAAAATTGGATATGTTAGAGAATGCTTTGAAAAAAGTGTGAAATAGTTACGTTTTTGTACGAAGTGTTAGGTACTTAACTGTTGTTAAGTGCGGAAGTTTGTTAATGTTAGTAGTTTATTCGTACGTATTGTGTGTTAGGTTATTGTCGTTGTACATTATATTCTTAGTTTCAGGTTATGTTATGTTAGCTTCATTAATGTAAAAAAACTTTGTCACGTTAGCATATATTCGATGGTTAAGTATATAAAGAACTTATTTTTGTGTTTGTTTGGATAAAACTTTGTTATGTTTTACAGTTATCGTTGGGCTGTATGATAATTAGACAAGATTATGATAAATTTTTTGTTAAAATGTTACCTTGTTAATGTAAAATTGAACGTTAAATATGTTAGAGATGTGCTTGGAAAAAGTATGAATAGGCTACGTTTTGTATGCAATGTTTAGTTACTTTTACAGGTGTTAAATGTGGAACTTTTGTTAATGTTAACAGTTTATTTGTTTGCTTAAGTTGTTGTTTAGGTTTGTCGTTTTACATTATTTTCTTAGTTCATATGATGCTATTTTAGCTTTATTAATGTGGTTAAAACTTTGTTGGTTAAGCATATATTCGATGGCTGGTATATAAAGAACTTACTCATTTTGGGCTATTGTTTATCCGAAATGATTCTCCGAAATGCGACGTAAATCAAAAGTGTTAATGTAAAAATTAACATTGATATGTTAAAGATATGCTTGAAAAGTGTGAATTAAGGTTACGTTTTTGTTACGCTGTGCTAGGTAGTTTACTGTTGTTAAGTGTGGAACTTTGTTAATGTTAACAGTTTATTTCATGTTGTAAGGGCAGAGTCAGGTTTGTCGTTGTGTTTTATATTCATAGTTCAGATGATGCTATTGTTAACCTTTATTAATGTGAAAACAATGTCACGTTAGCATATATTATGATATTTTATTTAAAGAACTTATTTTTGTACTATGTTTTTCCGAAATAATACTCGAAATGTGACTTGAATCGATAGATCAATAGATCAAAAAGGTCATGAACAGGATGGGTAGGATGGGGCAGGGTGGGATGGGTTGGTTTGATTTACTGATTTTATTCTTGATATTGTTTTAAATTCTGTAAACTATTACACTTTATTATGATATTTTATTTCAAGAACTTATTTTATGTTATGTTTGCAATTATTTGCTGGGGAGTTTATGATATTTAGGTAAGGTTTATGAGAAATTTTTGTTAAATATTACTATGATAATGTAAAAAAACTTTGTTACGTTAGCCTTTATAAGGTCGTTGGGTCTGTATGATAATCGGACAGGGTTATGATACATTTTTTGCTAAATGTTACTGTGTCTTTGTAAGATTAACGTTAATATGTTAGGGAATATGCTTGAAAAAATATGAATAGGTTACGGTTTTGTATGCTATGTTAGTTACTTTTACTTGGGTGTTTAAGTGTGGAACTTTGTTTATAGTTAACAGTTATTAGCGTGTGTAAGTTGTGTTAGGTTTCTCTTTGTACATTATTTTCTTTAGTTCATGTTACGCTATGTTAGCTTTATTGATGTGGGAACCTATATTACGTTAGGAGTATATTTCGTTGACAGTATGATAAGTTAAACCAATGTGTGTGATAAATTTTTGCTAAATGTTACTGTGTCAGTTGTCAAGGGTTAACGTTAAATATGTTTAGAGATATGCCTTGAAAAAGTAAGCGAATAGGTTATGTTTTCTGCATGCAATGTTAGTTACTTTAATGGGTGTTAAGTGTGGAACTTTGTTAATGTTAACAGTTTATTCGGTTAAGGCATATCAGGGTTTGCGTTGTGTATTATATTCATATTTCAGATGATGCTAAGTAAGTTTTATAACGTGAAAACTTTGTTACGTTAAGCATACTTTCAATGGGGTCTTGTATGATTAATTCACTAGGTTATTGTAATTTTTTGTAAATATTAACCATGTTAATATAAAATTAACATTGTTATGTTAGAGACATGCTTGACCATGTGTGAATTAAGTTACGTTTTTGGATGTTATGTTAGTTACATTTACTGGTTGTTAAAGTGTGGAACTTTGTTAATGTTAACAGTTTATTCGTGTGTAAGTTGTGTTAGGTTTGTCTTTGTACATTATTTTATTAGGTCATGTTACGTCATGTTAGCTTTATTGATGATGCGGAAACCTTATTACGTTAGAGTTTATATTCATGAATCAGTTTATGATTTAATTAACCAATGATTGTGATAAAAGTTTTGCGGTAAATGTTACTGTGTCAAGTTGTAAAGTGTTTAACGTTAATATGTTAGGAGATATGCTTGAAAAAGTAAGAATTGGGGTTACGTTTTGTATGCATGTTAGTTACTTTAACTGGTGTTAGGTATGGAACTTTGTTAATGTTAACAGTTATTCGGTTGTGAAAGTTGGTTAGGTTTGTCGTTTTACATTATTTTCTTAGTTCATTGTTACGTCTGTAAGCTCGTATTGATTGGTGGAAAACCTTATTACGTTTAGGGCGTATATCATTTGATTCAGTATGAAGTAATTAACCAATGTGATGGTTTGCTAAATTTTAGGATTAAATATTACCATGTTAATTTTAAATTAACATGATTATGTCTAAGAGATTATGCTTGACAAAAGTGTGTGAATAGGCTTTACGTCTTATGTATGCTATGTTAGTTACTTTACTGTTGTTAAGTGTGGAACTTTGTTAACGTTAACAGTTTATTCATGTTAAAACTTTGTTACGTTTGTTCGTTAGGCGTATATATTCATAGTTCATATGATGCTAAGTAAGCTTTATTAATGTGAAAACTTTGTTACGTTAGAGTATACTCATTGATCAGTGTATAAAGGAATTTGTCTTTTATGTTTATGTTTTATTCAAATATGATTTTACTCGGAAATGTGACTGAATCAATAGATCAATAGATCAATAGATCAATTGATCAATAGATCATGGGAGGGTAGGATGGTATGGAGGGTGGTAGGACGGTGGTTTCATTTACTGATTTACTGATTTAGGGTATGTAAAACATAACAATTTTTGTAAAAAATATGACTTAAATCAATAGATCATGGTTGGACAGGAGGGTGGCTGGATGGTGGTTTGATTTACTGTTACTGATTTAGGGTATGTAAAACATGACAATTTTAGTAAAAAATATGACTTAAATCAATAGATCAATAGATCAATAGATCAATAGATCAATAGATCACGATTGGACAGGAGGGTGGCTGGATGGTGGTTTGATTTACTGATTTACTGCTTTAGGGTATGTAAAAACGTAAATTTGTAAGTTATAAACAAAAAGAATAAGAAATTTTATTTATT
>JABUQX010053661.1:0-15000 GCA_015478945.1 Trachelipus rathkii | reverse complement strand
TATATATTATATATATATATATATATTATATACTTATACATATATATATTATATATATATATATAATTAATATATATATATATATATATATATATATATATATATATATATATATATATATATATATATATATTGTTGGAAGGCCACTCTCTGGGAAGTGGAAAGAACATCTATACAGAGCTGAACTACAGAGCCGAACTACAAAGTTACAGGGTAGAGCCGAACACGCCCTATGTTTAAGATGTAGTTGTCGTTTCGTGGAACTAAGCCACGCCTCCAAGCCGCCGAATTATCACTTTTCCAAAATTGCAACAGCATGTAACTTCCTTCTAGAGAATTAATATAAAATAATAGCAAAATTACAACATATTATTAAAATACGAGCAAATTGATGTTAATTATATAATTAAACCCAGAACCAAGGACAAGGGGTCCAACCCTCACTTGTAAAATAGAAGTAGGAAAATAAAAATTGTAAGAACATTAACTTCTCAATCAACCTTAAAGAAGCGGTCCTAAGCACCCAGCTTCAGATAGTGACCCCGAAGAGTGAAGATTGAATTCCCAGGCGGGAATCAGAACACCCACAACAAAGCCAGGAAAAACTATTACAAACGAACCCAATCACTTTAGTACCGTTTGTAGGTATTGTTTTTTTTAACGGGTAGATTTACCCACTCATTGTGTTCGTGTTTTTTTTTTTCTATCTACTTCACAGCCTTCTCGTGCCCAGCTGCAGCCATCAAGAGCCAGCTTCGTCGGCAGAGTATCAAACTAACCCTGTTGGACCCCTACCTTGGTACAGTTCTGTATTTCACACGGAACATATAAATTGTTCTACATCCGGGTATTTTGTTATTTTTTTTATTGTTCTTATCAAATTTATTATTATATTATTATTATTATTATTTATTATTATTACTTATTATTATTATTATTAATTATTATTATTATATTATTATTATTTGATTATTATTATATTATTATTATTATCACCCTTGTTGTGGTATCCCTAACAAGGTGAAGCCGCAACTTTGTGTGGTTTTGATACCCTCGTACAAAAACTAAAAAAAAAAAAAAATAATAGTAAAAAAAAAAAAAAAGATTTTTAATTAGTTTTTATATATATATATATATATATATATATATATATATATATATATTTTTATATATATATATATATATATATATATATATATTATATTATATATATATATATATATATATATATATATAAGTATATTATATATGTATATAATATATATATATATAAGTATTTTGGCAATTTATATCGCAGCAGCCTCATTTTAACCCTTGGTCTAGCTCATAAGGTTGTAAATTCTTTGATTTTTCCACCCTCGGTCCGTTATTAGTGCCTCCGCTCGCTCCACATCTTATTTAATTTCTTTTTTCTTTCCTTCGCTCTGCCAACTTCTACGCCTTTCATCATGTCTACTCCCTCGCGAGCATTCCACTTGCAACCTTTCTTCGTAAACAATCCCGAGCTTTGGTTTGACCTGGCTGAGTCAGCGCTCCTGACCATCGAAGATGAGAAGGAGAGATATTCGAGAGTTGTGAATGCTCTACCAGAATCTTGCCTCCTCAAAATCAGGGATGGCCTGGCAACAACTAGAAACTCTACAACCCCTTACAACACGCTCAAAACCCTTATTATCGACCGCTTGGCTCCCACCAGAGAGGAACAATTGGAAACTCTGCTTGGAGGCATCTCACTGGGCGACCAGAAACCCTCGGAATTGATGGTAAGGATGCTGAGTTTGTTGGGTGGCAACTCCATCTACACGGGAAAGAGAAAATATTCGCACCTCTCTTCCCTCCAGAAGATGCCTGGCTCGCATCACAGCGTAACTGCAATCAATGAACCCGAACGTTGTCCCTCACTGGAGTTTGCCAGTACAGCCACAGAAATTTTGCGCTTCCGGTGGATGCCTTTGGTCACACCTCTTATCGCCGTTTCTCTCTTTCCGTACCTCTTCGACTCTCGCTTACCTCCAATAAACCATCTTGCAACTCACGAGCAGCCAACACATTCCTCCATACTCATCCAGGCCTCCGCTATCTCTTCCTCCCTCCTCTTCGTTGCCTACACCGCTTCTGCCTCCTATCCGTCAACCTCTTATTCTCTACCCACCTCACTTCCTACTCTCACGTCACGCTTCGCAGTACACCTCCTCCTTCGGCAGCTGTCTGGATCCTCCCGCGAGTTTCGGTTCTCGACTGGCATGAGCGATATAAAAACTGCCCTGCTCTCCCTTACACGCGGCAATTAATAATACACCTTCGCTCGTCGTGCGATCCATCCTTCCACCTTTCGTCTTCTGCGTCCTCGTTCACTTGCTGCCTTCTTTCTAGCCGAGCGCCAGTATCCTATGGGTACTGTTATTATAATACTTTTCGGCATGGATCCAAGAAATGCGATCCCTTCTGCCTCTCTATCAGGGAACTCGACAGCCATCCCGTCGTAGGAGTGACGGGAGATGCTGCTCTTTTTCTTCTTCTCCTACTACTACTGCACAGGATGTTCTTCGTATCTACGACCATTCTACTAAACTTGCCTTCTTGATCGATTCCGGCGCTAGCCTTTCGATTTTACCACACAACCCTTCTCATGACTCGGCTATCCCTCTTTCAGGCCGTCAACTCTTCGCTGCTAATGGCTCTTCCATTCCGGTATATGGAGAGCGTTTATGTACGTTGGATCTGTCTCTTCGCCGCCAGTTCCCGTGGGTTTTTCTCGTTCGCGAGTGAACAACAGCCATCCTCGGCCGCTGACTTTTTGTCCATTTCAATCTTATGGTAAGATCCTTCGTAATATGGTGTCTAGTTGACGGCTGATACTTCTCTTTAACTCTCACGGTTCCTAGGGTTCTGCAGAGCTTAAGGGACATTTTCCGCTATCGCTCCGCCATCTTCGGTAGTGTCTCCCTTCTTTCTATCCTGCATTTTGCCTTTTTTATTGCATCCTTGCTCTTCAGCACCCACTGCTTCGCTTTCTGTGGAACATCTATATGAGACCACTGGCCCCTTTGTCGGCGCGCCTCCCTCTTGATAACTAAGCGCAAGGCGAGTTTGATCTTATTTATATGATGCAACTTGGCATTAGTGGGCCTTCCAAAAGTTGTTGGTCTTCTTCCGCTACACATGGTCCCTAAGGGCACCACGGGCGATTGAGACCTTGTGGTGATTTTAGGGCTTTGAATTCTGCCACAACACCGGATAGGTACCCTGTACCGCATATACAAAGTTTCACTTCCCACCTGTCTGGCAACACCATTTTTTTTTTTCTTCCTTGGACTTAATTCGAGCCTACCATCAGATACCCGTGGCTCCGGAGGACGTTCCCAAGACAGCTGTAATCACCACCTTTGGCCTCTTTGAGTATACAAGGATGCCATTCGGTTTGAAAAATGCAGCCCAGTCCTTCCAGAGGTTCATCGATTCTATCCTCCGTGGCCTTCCTTTTGCTTGGGCATATTTAGATGATCTTTTAGTCGCTTCCTCCTCTCCCGAAGAACATATGGAGCACCTGCGTGCCGTTTTTGGTAGGTTGGATGATGCGGGAATTCGTCTCAATCCTACCAAGTGCGTATTCGGCGCGTCTTCCTCTTAGCATTCCTTGGTCCACAGTCTCGGCTGAGGTATTTGCCTCTTGTAGACCGTGTCGCCGCTATCCGAGCCTTTCTCTTTCCCAAAATCAAAAGCAACTTCGTCAATATCTGGGAATGATCAACTTTTACCACAGATTTCTGAAATCAGCGGCAGCCCTCCTAGGCCCGCTTACCGCATCATTCGTCCTAAACAGCACGAGGCAGCACCATTAAAGTCGACTGGTCTCCGGCAGCAGAGTATGCTTTTGAGGCCTTCCACAAAGAGCCTCGCCTCGCCATTCTTTTAAGTTATCCGTCTTCGATTAGCACCAGCGAGAGTGCAGGTGAATGCCTCCGATTTCCTGTTGGTGCGGTGTTCCAAGCAGTTCCAAAGGGGCGACTGGTGCCACTGTCCTCTTTTTCACGCAGCTGGCAACCCGCCGAAACAAGGTATCCAGTGCTTTTGGACGGGATTGCTTGCTATTGTACTTGCTGTTTCGCCATTTTCGGTACTGCCCTTGCTGGAGGACGGGAGTTCCACATTACTGACCGACACAAGCGATCAACTTTCGATGGCTTTCAGAGGCATGAAACGTCACTCCCCCCGTGAGGCTCGTCATCTTGAATTCGTTTCCCAGTTCTTACGACAGACATGACGTACATCTCGGAGTGGATACATTTCACAGCGGTATGCTCTTCTCGAATTGAAATATAACCCTTTCCCGATTCTGACATGTTTGCAGCCATGGCACGTGCCAGGAGCAAGACAATATCGATCTTCAGCAGTCTTCTCTACAACTGCAGTGGCTCAATCTTCCGGGCATAAGGAAGAGACTCTTGTGTGAGCCACTTCAACCCAGGCTCACCCTCGCCATTTTAAATTTCGTTCCACAATTCTCTGCGAGGTAGTTCTTCTGAATCTCCAGGTCGCCTTTCAACCCTGGCCGTCGACGGCTTCAACGCAAACTGGGTAACGGGCTCGTTTTGTGTTGGACTAAAGTTACGCCGCCGTAGCGAACTGGTGTCCGCGCCTGTATGGCTTGTCCAGCGCTCTATAGTGGAAAGACATCTTATAAGCTCCTTGGCACTTTTTGCCTCCTGGTCCAACGGTTTGAGAGAGTTCCACATCGACATTGTTGGACTTCCCACCCTTCTAATCGGCAAGGCGAGTATTAATCCTCACCTGTATTGATAGGTTCACTCGTTGGACAAAAGCTATCCCACTCTCTGTTGCTACAAGCTGAATCTATTGCCCTAAAGCTTTCTTGTCCCAGTTGGATCTCTCGGGTTTGGCTTCCTCTCTCGAGAATACGCAGGATCAGGTCGCGTTTTCCGATCTTCTTTGGAAAGATTTGATGCGCGTTCGCTTGGTTTGAGAAAGATCATACAACGCGTTTAACCCTACTCTCGACGGGATTTGTGAAGTTTCACTCAAAAAACGTCAGAAACTAGGCTTCTCTCATGGCCACACCCACCACCAGAACATTGGACGGAAGCTCTCCCTTTTGGTTATGCTTGGTATACGCACTGCCGTTAAGAAGACCTTCAGTGTTCAGCTTCCGAACTCGTTTATGGCTCTACTCTCCGTCTGCCGGGCGAGTTCTTCTCTCAATCTTTCCCTCCTGCTACTGCTGATCCCACCCTATACCTCACCCGGTTGAAACGCTGTGCTCTCTCCTGGAGACCTACTCCGACCCGCCAGCAAAAGGTGCACTCTTACATTCCGAAAGATCTCTCTTCTTGTACCCATGTTTTGGTGAGGCATGACTCCCACCGTTCTCCACTCCAACCCAAGTACGACGGGCCCTTCCCGGTGTTACTTCGGAAGGAGAAGTTCTTCAAAGTACAGCTTCCTCTCGTCCGACGTTATATCGATCCGATCGCTCTCAAACCTGCATATTTTTGAGGCAATCTCCTGACGTCCAACGATTCGGACTTGATTCCAAACCATTCTGGTTCTTTGGATGCATCAATCTTCTTATCTGTCAGATTCTCCACCATCCTTCCATCTCCTCCGACTCTTCTCCTCCTTCATCTCCCTCTGACTCTCCACTCTCCACCACTCCTTCCTCTTGCCCCAGATCCTCTTCCTTTTCCTCCTTCTCCTTCTCCCTCTACCGTCCCCTCCCATTCCACCACCTCCTGCCATGCCTTCCACAAGTCGTCTCGCAAGATGTTCCACTTCGCTTCGTTATCCCGTCGCCCTTCGTCCACACTCCTGCACCTCCAACGCCAGCCCCTCGTTCTCGCCCTCGTCCTGGTTTGCAGCCGCCTGCGTCCAGAGACTTATCGAGCAGAGGCCGTCATTTGCGCCGGCCACTCCGCTACCGGGATTAGAGCGCCCCGGCCTCAGCTCTGCAGGGGGGTACTGTGGAGGCCACTCTCTGGGAAGTGGAAAGAACATCTATACAGAGCTGAACTACAGAGCCGAACTACAAAGTTACAGGGTAGAGCCGAACACGCCCTATGTTTAAGATGTAGTTGTCGTTTCGTGGAACTAAGCCACGCCTCCAAGCCGCCGAATTATCACTTTTCCAAAATTGCAACAGCATGTAACTTCCTTCTAGAGAATTAATATAAAATAATAGCAAAATTACAACATATTATTAAAATACGAGCAAATTGATGTTAATTATATAATTAAACCCAGAACCAAGGACAAGGGGTCCAACCCTCACTAAGAAAAATAAAACGTGTAAACAACATCCCAATTCTCAATCAACCATCAAAGAAAGCGGTCCTAAAGCACACAGCCTTCAATCATATATATATATATATATATATATATTATATATATATTATTATATAATATATTATAATATATATATATAAAATAAAATAATATTATATATATATTATATATTATATATTTATATATATTTTATATATATTATTTTATATATATATATATATATATATATATATATATATATCAGGGATGGCACGAAAACAATCAAATGAAAAAATCAACTGATTTTTTTACTTATTGATATTTTTTATAAAATAAATCATGATTTTTTTTGATTTTTATTGATTTTTTTTTTTGATTTTTTTGCATTTTTTTACTATTTTTTTTATATATTTTTTATTTTTTTTATATTTAAGTGTTTTAAATAAAAAGAAATAAAAAATTAATCTAAACTATTATAATTATGGTTTTTTTTTTTTTTTTTTTTTTTTTGTTATTTTATTTTTTAATATATTATTTCTTTTCAATTTTCAACAAACTATTGGGCATTATTTCCTAGTCTGTAACATTTTTAGTGTTGCTGTTCATTGTTTCCATTGTAAGATTTTTGAAACCCAGAGCTAGGGCCTAGGGTCAAAAATTGAAATTAATGCAGATGCAGACTAACTTATATTATATATTGTTTTTGGTTATGTCGTATATATATGTTTAGGCCAGTATTTGAATCTTGTCTACAATTTTTTAGCACCCTTATTAAACAAAGACTAGATATGCTGGAACGAGGGTGCAACGTAAAGGGAAGAAGGAGGTAGAATTTTGGCTTTGAGGATAAATAATAGAAGTGAGTTGTCTTGATAGGCCCATGCGGCTTCATAATTATAATTTTGATTTATTAGAGATAAAATTGTTCTCTAACATTCTTGAGGGGCCAATGCAGCTTCTTATTATTATTCAGCGTCTGGATTGTCCGTCATATGTATCTTAAAAACTATTAATGCTACAGTAACAACGGATTACATGCTGGAACTGCTGTCCAATTTTAGTGCCTGAAAATTAAAAAATATATATATATTATATATAAGTTAATATATATATATATATTATATATATATATATATATTTATATATATATACTATATATTAATATATATATATATATATACATTTTTATTAAATACAAAATTATATATATATATTAAAAACTAGCAATAGTACAGCGAAAAGGATACCTTTTGGAATCCTGGATAAATTTTCACATAGGAAAATGTAAAACAAAAATAAAAAAATAAAAAAAAATTAATTTGTTAATAATTATAGTAATATGATTAGAAGGCCTATTTAGAGACCTTTTATTGGTTTCTCGTTAAAATAAATAGACTTTCCATTAAATTTTGCTTTATACGGCACACTAGGGGGCTCGAGCCGACGGGGAACATAGGGGGGGATGTTTTCCATACCCCGTAGGGGAGGGGCCGGAGGAACCCCCGCGACAGCCCAAATACCAAAGAGCGGGGGTTCGGAGACCTCCCCGGAGGGGGGGAAATAAATCCTACCCGTAGTTCCGGGAAGGCGAGAGACCACGATCTCCCTGCCATCGGGCGCGGTATAACCCTTGGGTACTTTTATTACAAAAAAAAGCAAATTTAATAGAAAGTCTATTTATTTTAACGAGAACCAATAAAAGGTCTCTAAATAGGCCTTCTAATCATATTCATAATTATTATTTTTAATTATTAATTATTATTGGTTGACTGGGACATTCTTGTGGGGCCAATGTGGCTTCTTAATTATTAATTTTTATTGGTTGACTGGGCAGTCTAAAAAGGACCATACGGCTTCATTCTTAATTCTTATTTTTATGGGTTGACTGGGACATTCAAGTAGAGGTTAATGCAGCTTCTTAACTATTATTCAGAATAATAATTAGGCAGCTGCATTGACCTCTCTAGAATGTCCCCAGTCAACCATACTTCAATAAGAATAATACAGAAGCCGCATGGTCCTTTTTAGACTGTCCCAGTCAACCAATAAAAATTAATAATTAAGAAGTAGCATTGGCCCCTCTAGAATGTCTCAGTCAACCCATAATAAATAATAAATAAGATTAATACTTAAGACCGCCGTATGGGCCTCTTTTAGACTGTCCCAGCCAACCAACAATAATTAATAATTAAAAATAATAATTAAGCACATGGATCCCTCTAGAATGTCCCAGTAACTTCATTATAAAATAAGAATAATACTTAAAAAGCCGGCTTTGGGTACTTTTTTAGACCTGTCCCAGTTCGACAATAATATTCAATCATTGAGAAGCCGCTTGGCTTCTTGCAAATGTCCCGGTCAACCCCATCAAAAATTCAGAATAATTTTTAAATAATAATAATGTAATTAATGAATAATATTTTATAATTAAGACCGCCAACATGGGCTGCCTACACTGTCCCCAGTTACAATGAATATTAATAATTAGAATAATAATTAAAAAGTCGTATTTTGGGCCCCTCTAGAATGTCCTAGTCAAATCATAATAAATAATAAATAAGAATCAATATTCAGAGCTGCATGGGCCTATCTAGGCCTGTCCCAGTCAACCATAATTAATTAATAATTCAAGAATTCTTTAGTCTTATTAGATTTTAGTTAAATAAAACACATCGAGATATAGGCCCCCTGCGGCTTCTGAATTATTATTCCTATTTATTATTTTTTGTCGTTGGTTTGACTGGGACAGTCTAGGTAAGCCCATGTGGCTTCTTAATTATAAATAATATTACTTAATTAATTATTTAATATATTGGCATTAGTATTTAATATTAAGTGTTTATGGAGAAACTGGGAAATTGTAGCTGGACATGCGGCTTTCTTATTATTAATTTTTATTGGTTTGCTGGGAAAGTCTAAAAAGGACTGCGGCTTCTTAGTATTATTCTTCTTATTTTGAGTTGACTCGGCGACAATTCTAGAGAGCTCAATGTGGCTTCTTAATTCTTATTTTAATTATTAATCTATTAGAGGTTGATTGGGACCGTCTAGATAGGCCCATGCTGCTTCTTAAGTATTATTCTTATTTATATAATTTATTATGGGCTGCTGGGACATTCTAGAGTGGCCAAATGCGGCTTCTTAATTCATTAATTTTGATTGGCTGGGACAGTCTAAAAAAGATCATGCTTCTCAAGTTTATTCTTATTTATTATGAGTTTGACTGGGACATTCTAGAGGGGTTCATGCTGCTTCTTAATTATTGTTTTTTTTTAATTTAATTATTCTTGGTTACTGGGGACAGTCTAGAATAGACCCCATACGTCTCCTTACGTACTTATTTTATTTATTATTTATTTTTTGTTTTTGACTGGGACATTCTAGAGTGCCAATGCGGCTTCTTAATCTATTAATTTTTATTGGTTGACTGGGACAGTCTAAATAGGACCATGCGTCTTAAGTATTGTTCGTATATATTATGGTTACTGGACATTCTAGGAGGGGATTTCATGCAGCTTCTTAATTATTATTTCTTATTTAATTTTATGGGTTGACTGGGACCATTCTACGATAGGCCCATGCGGCTTTTTTAATTATTATTCTTAATTATTATTAATGTTGGTTGACTGCGGCACAGTTGAGTGGCCCTGAGGGCTTCCTGAATTATAATCTTTATTCATTATTATTATTAAAATTAATTCTTAATTCTTATTTTGGGGTTGAATGGGACATCTCACGTGTTTAATTCAGACTTTTTTTTCTGGGGGTATTTACACTATAGGGGGGATTGGAAGATATATATTATATATATATATAATATATATTATATATATATATAATTATATATATATATATATATATTATAATATATATAATACTGTATATAGTGTGGAGCAGCTTTTTGGAGTCCTGATTCTATATACTATTATATACAGTTGGCGTATTTAGGGGGGGCGGCCGGGGGCCATGGCCCCCCCGAAATTTTTTAGGCACTAAAAATTTTTAAGTCGCTGTCAGGAAACAAATTTCGTAAGTCCTTTGAGGAATTTTTTACATGAGAAAGAGAAAATGTCATATTTTGCTATATATATATATATCATTATTTATATATGATTATATATATATATATATATATATTAATATATATATATATATATATATATATTATATAATATATATTATTATTATATTATATATTTATATTATATTATATTATTATTATTATATATATATATATATAGTATTAGAAGAGAGAGAGATGAGTTACTTCGATTCTAATGACGACTTTATCGATGAGTCACTCGACTCATGATTTTGCATGTATTTCTTGTCACTTTCTTACTCTCTTCCATTTCCTACGACGGAATATTTTCTTAACAATATTCGTGACGCATATAATTTAAAAAATAGTATTATATACATATTTCCACGTGTTATTTTTTTAAATCTTTCTGCTAAAAAAAAAGAAAAAAATCTATTTGAAGTACATGTTTTTTCTATTCATGGCAACTCGATACAGCAGATTCATGCCCAGAGTTGTCAAGCTCTGCTTTGGAGATGCTGGTACATTTTATTCAATTTCAGATTTCTGAATTTTAGTCGATTTTCTTTTGAAATCAAGTTTGCTGTGCATGGATTTAAAAAGTTGTATATTGTTGTACAAATGTAGATAATTTTTGAAAATCATAAATGAGGTAAAGATTATGTAAATTTTATTAAAACAGTCGTACCAAGTTGGTGCATTGTTGCAATGAGGGGAATAAGCTGTTATCTTTTTAAGGGCCAGTTGGCCTTTTTGTCTCGCTGTTTAATTTGGTTTTGAAGTGAATGAGACTAACATTAGTGGTGTCGGTGTAAAGCTTATCGATCTATCATTGTTTTAAGGATCTATTCAAGTTGCTTGTGAAATAGTTACAGTTTTTGGCACTTTGTGTTTTACAATTTTTTGTTCTTCGCTGTTGTTCAATTTAACAAAAAAATATATGAAAGAGAACAGATATTAGAGACTTTTTCAAAAAAAAAGTAAGCAGTATTCAAAGAGTGAGGTTCTCGGAACGGTTTTTAAGAATATTTATTTTCTCCCCTGAAACTTTCTGTACACTGCGATAGCAGCTGAAAAATCTCAAGTAGACCTGTGATGCCTTTTCCTTCCAGCTTTCTACAAGTAAGGCCGCAATCAACAAGATACAGAAATGTTGTTCATTCCCACGATATTGGCGATTTTTCATAGGTACAGTATTTAGCAATAAGGAAAAAGGGGAAAATATTAAAACATCTCTGGAAACCAGATTCAAAATATATATTTCCTGCTCAAGAAGGCAAAGGTCGGAAAAGATATTTTCAAAGAAAGTGGCTTGATGATATTAAGTGATTAGCTTACTCTGATAAAAACGTTGGGGTTTATTGCTCAAATTGTGTATTGTTTTGGAAACAAAAGGAACGAAGGTACAGGAACACCAGGATTGGTGTTTTTTGTTTGACGCCGTATTCAACTTAAAGAGCCAATTGATTTTCAAAAAAACACGAGGCAACTAAATATCACAAAGAATCGGTAGAAAGGAGATTTGCTGTAGAAAAGCAGTTTCAAGGAAAAAGAGCATCGACAAACAGATTGACAGTCAGAAGAAAAGGGGAGGCCGAAGATAGAAAGCGGTTAATTCCAATTGTTGAAAAATTCAATTCTGTGGTAAGCAAATCATATCGTTAGGTGGACATCACTCAGGTCGAATCGAACTCTCTTGCCCTGTGGGAAACGATGGCAAATTTCGGAGTCTTTTAAGATATCCGTGCTAATTGATGGAAGACCATCGTTCTTTCAGAACTTTAAAAACTACGCTGCTAAAAATGCTGTTACCAGTTCCCACAGTCCAAATGCCTAATTGTCATTTGCGCATCTCGATTCAACTTAAAAATTGTCCCAAACATAAATAAAATAAATTTTTTTCTGTCTTAGCCGATGAGACGAACCGATGTGTCCCAGAAGGAACAATTTTCGTTGTGTGTGTTATGTTGATATTGATACTCTTAACCGCGTAAAGAGATTTTTGTGTTTCGTGCTCAGTAAATATTTGACGAATAAGTCTTCGCAAATTAATTGAAGACAAGTAACTGAGGCTTGGTTTGGATTGATATTACAAAAGGACGGGGTATGACGGTGCAGCAGCATTGAGTGGTGAGTTCAGGGTGTTCAGAGAGTAATAAAGAAAATGTCCAAAGCTATTTATACTCACTGCGTTTCGGCATTGCTGAAATTTATGCCTTAAGGCGCTCTAAAGTTCAGAATATTCGAGTGCAATTGATAATATCAGAATGTTGTACCTTTTTTCTTGGCAAGTCCAAGAGGACAAAGTTCTTGAGAAAAATAGAAGACTTAGTTCCTAAGAGTAGCAAAGAAGAGATTAAAAGTTTGGTAACTCGCTGGTGCCAACGGCCTGATGAATCGGTTTTTATTATTTAAGAGATGATAAACGCGATAATAGCAGCTTTTAGAACTAAATGAATGTGAAGTTGGAGATCAGTCAAAAAAAGCTACTTTAATTCAACAATGTTATAGTGCATCTTTTCTGGTTTTCTTATTTTGTTTTAAACAGACTATTAAGTTTTACATACAATCTTTCAAAACAACGATTGCAGACACACGTTATCGATTTGGTGAGTGCATATATGAAGTGAATCTAGTTAAACTAAACTTGAGGCATCAGAGAAATGCAACATTAGAATTTCAACAGATTTTTGAAGAGTGTGTGAGCGTCCTCTGAATCTGAGCTGGGTATTGAATTTGCTGTACCAAGAATTAACAATTCAAATACAGACCCAACATTAACTTCCGACCCACAGACTTTATTATCGCACTCTTTTTTATCCATTTTTGGATGATTTAATATCAGCGTTAGGAGAGAGGTTTTTAAATCATAAAGAAATAATATCTTCCTTGCAATTTGTCACCGAACAGGTGTATGTGCCATATGAGAAGATGACGATTGTATACCTTTTACACAGGAAGACCTGCGAAAGTCATATTGAAGATTTAAGTAAGGCGAAGGGAATTTATGGAAGTGGAAATGGCTTACAAGCACAGATCGTCCACAAAAGCAATGAACGACTAGGTTTTTGTTGCGCGTCACAATTTCCAATATTTACATCTTTGTTGGGCAAATTATAGCAATTTTAACCCGTGTCTAACTGCTTCAGTGCAAAGAAGCTTTTCAACATAAAGATTCTGAAAAACCTACTTGAGAATACTATTGGAGATGAAAGACTTATGGACCTTGCCTCCTATATAATACATCGAAATCATTAAAGTGAGTGTTCATCTCAGATTTCGCTCAATCCGTCATGGCCGCGGATTTATAAGTTAACAATTTAGGTAAGATATTTTAGTAATTTTATAATCATTCCTATTTTTTCTTAGAAAGTTTTTATATTTGGTCCTTCCACTTTATAATTTATATATATATATTATTATATATATATATATATTATAATATTATATATATATTAATATATATATATATATATTATATATATATTATATATTATATATATATATATAATATATATATATATATCATATTATTATATTATATATTATATATATTAATATATTTAATATATATAATTATATATATTATATATTTATTATTTTATATATATTATATATATATTATTATATATATATATATATATATTATATAGTATAAGAAACGATTTTTGTCTGCCCCCCCGAAAAAAATCCTGGATACATATTGTAATATATATATTATTATATATATATATATATATATATATATATATTATATATATATATATATATATATATATTTATATATATATATTGATATATATATAATTATATATATATTATATATAACTATATATATATAATATATATATATATTTATATATATATATATATATATATTATATATATATATATATATATTATATATATTATATATAATATGATTATATTATATATAATATATTATATATACTATATATATATATATATATATTAGTAATACGTATATTACATTATTACTCATTTTAAATAAGAAGAATGCGTCTTGTCTTTTTGGAAGCATAGCTGCTGATCACTTGATCAATAAATTCTTCTGTTGGCTCTTCATCACCTTCAATGGACACTTTAACACAGGAATGTTAAGTTTCTTGTCCTATACGATTCCTGAGCATTGTCATTATCCTATTCATACATTCAGAAGATCGTTCCACACTGGCAGTTCTTAAAATAAACGAAGCACCATCTGTACTGTATCTTTACTTATTGCGGCAACATGTGTGAAGATTAAATCAGACAAAGCGGCATCAATTTCATTAATTCAAAACAGATGGAAAGTTCTCTGCTTCATTTTCATTCATTGAACAAACTATTTGAAGTTTTCAAAATATGCACATAGCTGTATTAATCTTATAGCTTTATCATTAAATCTTTTTTTCATTTCGTTTATTACTTCTTCCACAAATCCTATTGCAATTTTTAAACAATTTGTTTTGGTATCAGTAAAAATTTTCTTGTTTAAATTCTGGAAACATATATACATGTTCATTATTCTTCATTTTCAATACAAATTGGTGATTGTTTCTAAATGACCATGTTCCAAATAAGCTGGGGAAGATGAAAGTTTAGAGCTTTTTTTGGGAGAACCTTACTTAATTTGACAGGCACTTCGTGTTAGCTCTAAAATAGCCAAACTCGCTATA
>JABUQX010053660.1:25000-27500 GCA_015478945.1 Trachelipus rathkii | reverse complement strand
ATAGCATTACACATTTCCGCCTCGGGGCACCCCCATATACAATCCTGCCAGACTGCAAAAATTTAATGATTCGATTTATCCCATATACAGATTTATTATTATATTCCGTAAGTAAGTTTTAAAGCAAACATCTCCTTGATAATTCTTTTATATGAAAAGCCAGAGAAAGAGTCCCAAACCGAACGAATATCATCTATATATATATATATATGTTGGTTAGGAAATCCTCAATTATTAAGATATATATATATATATATATAGCAAAGAGTTATATATATATATATATATATACAAGTATATATATATATATATTATTATATATATATATATATATATATGTATAGATGGATACATGTATATATGTATATATATATATAAGGTTATATTATGCAGTTATACATATATACATGCAAGGGGCTGGTTGTTGTTACATAAGTATATTAATATATATATACATATATGTTATACAGCATATATATATATACATAATATATTATATATATATATATATATATAGTTACATGATATTATTGTTATTGTTGCTGAGTATATATATTACATATATATTATATTATATTATATATATTACGGTATATATATAATATTATTATTATATTATTATTATAAATACATACATTATGTTATTAGTTATAAAGGAATGAGGTTATTATTATTATATATATATATATATATATATATATATATATATATACATATTGTTATACAAAGAAGATAAATATTATTACTATATATATACATATATATATACATAGTTATTATATATATTATTATTACATATTATTGAGCATATATATATATATATTATTACATATATATTATACATATATATATATATAGTATATGATATTATTAGTTATATATATATATATATATATATATATATATATATATATATATATATATATATATATATATATATACAGGGTACACACTGAAATTCTTTTAATTTATATTCTCTGACTTTCCCTGACCTTCTCCCTGACCAAAACTCTCAAATTTTCCCCTGACCAGTTGTGTAAGCTCAAGTTATTATTTTTTGCCGTATAAAATATCTATTAATCATTATTGTAGCCCATCATATTTACTCAGTTCATACATTAAATTGTTGAAAATTTACTTTTAGAAACTGTTCATCATCATGTATGAATTTAAAAAAATTTTATTTTTTTAGTAATCATCCTATACCTTCCCCATATAGCCGTCCAACGCACTCCTTTTTTATTTTTTCCAAAAGTAAAAAGTTTTTATTTATACAAAAGAAAATAATAAAATTAAAAGTCTTATATTAATAGCCTAGGTGAATAAAGTCCACTGTGATAATCACAAAAGTTCTAAATGGGAGATTTAGGTTAACTTTGCTTTTTCTTCTCAAGCATCTGAATTTTGATTTTATATGTCTTCTTCTGTCAAAGCTTTCGTTTTAACATCTTTCGCTGCTCTTCAAGTTTTATAGATCTGTAAAGGATAACTTTCTTTTCAACCTTTTATTAGCCTCTTCTTTTGGTTCTGCTTCTTGACTCTTTGAGATGTTCTTCATATCTCCTATGGGCAGCTCTTACATTTGTCAACATTTTTTGTGTGATAGGAACTTTATGAATACTTTCATGAGATCTTATAGCATTGAATTGCACTGTTCTTTGAGAAATCAGACTATGTTCTTTCAGATTCTCCACTAAAAATTGTTGTTTAATTTATAGAAAACCCTCCTTCCACTGTCTTGCATTTCCATGCGAAAATATCAGTCCTAATTTAATTTGCCACAATTCCACATAACATTGATTCCCAGGTACTATAGAAGAAAAAAACTAATCAAGTCTCTTAGAAAGACAATCACTATCCAAAAATATTTTGAATTTTAATTCAAGGGTAGAATGAGCTTCACTGCAAAGTAGAGTGTATTGTGCTTTTGCTTTCTAGAAAATAGGGAGCAAGTCCATGGTTAATCACATATTTACATTTCATCGGCCCCATTTTAAAATTTGAAGCTACAGCACTATCTGGAAACACTAATTTAAATGTTTCCCCTATATCATCCACCACCTTTAATGCCCATAGTATTTCAGATCTTGTAACATTGTTTTTAATGCAAAAAGATGAAACTGATTGATAAACTGGTTTTGTTGGTTATTAATAGAACACTCAGGGTCATTTACAATCGGTTGAGTATGATTAGAAGTTGATGGAATGGCATAATTTTCAGTGCACACACTTTCACTAATATTTGTATTATTAGAACATGTAACGAAAAAGTTTTTCAATGATGGTTGGTCCTGCTGAGTTTTGATTAAATTCAAATGAGTTTCCCCTCTTGAATGTGAAACTTCGGCTTGGCGTCCCATGTTAGATAGATCAAAGTTCTTTTTACATACTTTACAGTATGCCTTGGAACTATCAGGTCCTTTACCCAACCACCTGATAAACTGTGGGTTCAGTTTGACGTCCAACCACTGGTCGTTAAAGTTAGTTTTTTTGTTTGAAG
>JABUQX010053660.1:0-20000 GCA_015478945.1 Trachelipus rathkii | reverse complement strand
ATATAGAAAGGAAAGCCCTTGGATTAAAATTTTTTCTTTTATTTAGTTACACAATATTAGAAAAACACATATTGATTAAAAATCAGATCTTTCATAAAACAGTTAATAATAGTTACAATGATTGCAAGCTTTCGTCTCCATCGGGGAGACCTCTTCAGGCAAAGGAACAGCGCATCTGAAAACTGCTAACGTAGAAGAACACTTATTGTTGGTTGGTTATCTTTTTCAGAGAATTTTGGAAGTATCTTGAAGATTTCATATATTCATTTTGCAAATGGTCTAATTTTACCTCACCAGGTTGTTTATTAAAATTGTTCGAATTATAAATATAAAATGATTCCAGGATTTTTCTTGAATTTGTATTAGTAACATTTCCAATGTTTTTCATATTGTCAATGATGATATGGTGATTAAAGGATCTTCTGTGATATGTAAGAGCTGAATTAATATTGTCATTTCCTAAGTCTATTGAGTTTTGGTATTTTCTTCTTAAAATTTTCTCTGAAAAAGATAACCAACTAACAATAAGTGTTCTTCTACGTTAGCAGTTTTCAGATGCGCTGTTCCTTTGCCTGAAGAGGTCTCCCCGATGGAGACGAAAGCTTGCAATCATTGTAACTATTATTAACTGTTTTATGAAAGATCTGATTTTTAATCAATATGTGTTTTTCTAATATTGTGTAACTAAATAAAAGAAAAAAAAATTAATCCAAGGGCTTTCCTTTCTATATAAAATAAATACTATGTTAAAGTAGTTTATCTGCACACACACACACACACACACATATATATATATATAGTTATATATAGTGGTTATATATATATATATATATATATATATATATAAGAAGAAGAAGAAGAAGCTGGTTATGTTATATATATATGAGATATATGCAGAGAGTGAGAGGTAGTGGTAAGACACACATAACTTATATATATATATATATATATATATATATCAGTTGAAACCGAATATCTATCCCATGAATTTGGGGGTTTATTACCAATCGCAGTTTGGTCTATTTCAGAGAAAATTGTTATGTGTATTTTTTAACCAAGTGGATTAAAATGCAAAGATTATCTACACTTGATAGCAAGCACTGTTTCGGCTCAACACATTTGGAAATTCTAGCCACCGTGGAAGTGGTTCCGCATCTAAATGGGCGGACCTTCCTAAAGTGCTAGAAATGTAAATGAGAGTTTGATTTTATATGCTATAATTGATTGTTCTGTTGTATGTGTTAGCTATGTGTTTAGTGACATGTAGGTTTCGAGATTAGTGTAATTCACTATGCCTTAAGCTGTAATTAAATATTACAGAAAATCTAGTTCTGTCAGCAATTTTTTTGCGACCGTTCAGGTAGCCAGACTGAGATTAGAACTTTCGCGAGAGGAAAATTACAATCTTTAAATGAGAAAAGGCTAGCTTTATTCCACGGAACTACCAGGAACTCATTATATATATATATATATATATATATATATATATATATATATAAGTATAATATATATTTATATATAAAAAAAAATATATATATATATATATATATATATATATATATATATATATATATATATATATATATATATATATATTAGTGAGCAACTGGAACAAGTGTCAGTTTAAATATTTAGGATAAAGTTTGGATGAAAAGGGAATGAATGATGCAAAGTTGTGAATGGTAGGAAGCTCCACTAGGGTTTTGCATGAGAGAATGTTGTTAAATGTGTTAATGTATAGTAATGAAACTATGGCTTGGAATAAGAGGTATAAATTATCTTACATGAAGGTATGTTGTTACCCTTGTCAATGTATAGTAGTGAGACTATGGTCTGGAATAAGAGATATAGATCTAAAGTACAATGTGTTCAGATGGACAATCTTAGGGGTGTGTTAGGTATGAGAAGAATTGATATGAGGAATGAACGCATTAGGGAGTTATGTGGTGGGAAAAAATGCGTAACTGAGAGAATAAACGAGAGTACTTGGAGATGGTTTGGTCATATGGAAAGAATGTATGACAGTATGCTGGTTAAGCGGATGCATAGTGGTGAGTGTGTGCAGGGAATTGCCCATCGGGGGAGACTGAAGAAAATGTGCATTGAATCAGCAAATGAATGCCTGAAGGAGAGGAATGCGAGTTTGGCAGAGGCGAGAAGAAAGGCGCATAATAGGAGTGAATGGAAGAGTTTAGTGAGGGGTTGTGGGCCTGGCCCAGGGGATGAACACATTGAACAGATACCACAGTGAGGGTCTGTCGCAGTTTCGTGAAACCCTAGGGTGGATTTTTTCTTCATTGCGACGAGTTCTCACTTAAGGGTATAAAGAGGATGGTAAAAGGTAGCTTTCTTCTCGATGTGCATCATATTCTTCTACAATTCTTTTCTTTTCTGGTGTATGAGAAGCAACCTAACCCCCAATCTGGGGAAAGAAGAAAGAAAAGGAAAGAAGAAAAAGAAAGAAAAAAGAAGAGAAGAGAAAAAAGAAGAAAAAAAAAGAAAAAAAAAGAAAAAAAAGAAAAAAGAAAAAAGAAGAAAAAGAAAAAAGAAAAAGGAAGAAGAAAAAAGAAAAAAAAAGAAAAAAGAAGAAGAAGAAGAAGAAGAAGAAGAAGAAGAAGAAGAAGAAGAAGAAGAAGAAGAAGAAGAAGAAGAAGAAGAAGAAGAAGAAGAAGAAGAAGAAGAAGAAGAACGTAATAATAATAATAATAATAATAATAATAATAATAATAATAATAATAATAATAATAATAATAATAATAATAATAAAACAAAGATGAAAGGAAACGGTGAAGATGAATGGTGTGGTATTAAATGTGTGTGCTGGAGTGGAGAGGAATGAGAAGGGGAGAGAGGGAGTTGCGATTTTGATGAGTGACATGTGGCACAGAGCTATGGTGGATTTTGTTTATGTGAGTACTAGAATTCTAATGGTTAAATTTAAAAAGGTCAAGGCATGTGTGATTGTAACATATGGTCCATCTGAGGGTGAAGTTGAGGAGAGTGTAACTTTCTGGGATAATCTGAATGACGTTTAAGATGGTGTGAGTAGAAGCTTCAGATTGATTGTGTTGGGCGATCTAAATGGTTGGATAGGTGATCAGAAAAGGAATGGTATAACAGGTATATTTGGGGTGGAAGGAGAAAATAAGAATGGTAGGAGGGTGATTAATTTCTGCGAGGAAAGAGGTATGTGTGTAAGTGATACTTTCTTCAAACACAAGAGTATTCATATTATACTAGAGTTGGTGTAAGTAGAGATGGAATTGAAGTGAAAAGTATGATTGATTTTGTGTTGGTGAAGAAGGAGATGTTGAAGTATGTGATGGATGTTAAAACATTAAGTAAGGGGGCTGGGGATGGGATTATCGGATCATTATGTTGTTTTATGTAGATGGAATTACTGTTCAAAGATCAAGAATGGCGAGATGGTGAGTGAATAGATTTGGAAGTTGTGTAACAAAGAGTTTATGGAGGGAATAGTTTCGAGAGATTGAAGGAGTACAGTAATAGTACCCTTATATAAGGGTAAAGGGGATAAGGGGAACTATAGGAATTGTAGGGGAATTAGTTTATTGAGTGTTGTGGGGAATATATATGCTGGTATTTTGGTTGAGAGAGTATATCGAGTGACTGAAGGACTGATTGGTGAAGAACAAGGTTCATTTAGAAGCGGTAGAGGATGTGTAGATTAAATTTTAACATTGAAACAAATGATTGAGAAAATGAGAGAAGAATAAATTGTATTTAGGTTTTATGGATTTGCAACAGGTGTATGATTGGATTAATAGGTAAGCTCTGTGGCAGGTGTTAGTGATAGGCTTCTGAAAGGAATCAAAAGTATGTATGACAATAGTGAAGCATGGGTAAGAAGAATAAATGGAGTCAACAGTGATTGGTTTAATATTAATAGCAAAGTGAGGCAGGGATGTGTTAAGTCTTCTTGGTTATTTAATTTGAAAGAAAGAATTAGAGGTAGGTGTGGCAGAGGAAGGTGTTAGAATGATGGAGAATGGAAGAGAGTGGAGGGTTCCGAGCTATTTTAAAGGGATGATTTGGTTTTGTGTGGCGAATCTGAAGAGTTTGAGAGAATTGATAGAGGAGTTTGGCAGGGTGTGTAAAAGGACGGGTTTGAAAGTAAAAGTAGATAAGAGTAAGGTTATGAAAGTGAGTGAGGAGAGTCCGCAGTGTGAAGTCATGTTAAATAGTGAGCAACTGGAACAAGTATATATATGAGTTAAAATATTTAGGATATATGTTGGATGAATGAGGAACGGATGATGCAGAGTGTAGTAGGAAAGTTATGAATGGTAGGAAGGTGGCTGGTGCAATTAAATCCTTGGTGGATGTGAAGGGACTAAATCTTAAATGCGCTAGGGTTTTGCATGAGGGTATGTTGTTACCTGTGTTAATGTATAGTAGTGAAACAATGGTCTGGATAGGTCTAGATCTAAGGTACAATATATAGTGTTTATGTAATATGGACTACTTCTTAGGAGGTGTGAGCGTGTTAGGTGTTGAAGATAAATGAATTGATTAATAAATGAGGATATATAATATGAACGCTAATTAGTGAGTAATGATTGTTATGTAGTGTATATTGATGAAAGACTGAGTTAAGATGAGATGATAATAATAACGTAGAGTGCTATTAAGATGGTATTATTTGAGGCTATATGAAAGGTGTAAATGTGATAATGATAGTCGGTCGTTAAGCATATGTAATAAGTGTAGAGAGTTGTGCTAGGAATATTACGACTATACTATATATTATATAGTAATTTATATTTATATATTACCTGTCATTAGTAGGAGATCATGAGAAAAAAGTTTATTGAAGTACATATAATATAGGAATGCCGAATGAGAGAGTAAATGTGGCTTAAGGTGAGCAAGAGGGAGAATAAGAAAGGTGATTGACATTAATATAAAGGATTAGTGTGTAATGGGGTAGTTTTGTAGAGTGAGATATGGTTGTGGGCTTATGTATAACCCAGAGGATGATAATACCTCACATTGACAATAGATACACAGTGCAGGTTTACTTGATTGCTGTTCTTCAAGTGAAACCTAATAGGGTTAGATTTATTTCTGGTTGATGATTATAGCTCTACACTGTATATTGACTAACAAGGACAGTATAAAATGAGGTAATATTTTTCAATAAGAGTATTTTCTCAGTCTATATTCTTTTCTAAATATTATTGCTGTCATATTTTCTTCTACTATATTATATTTATTAAACATATCATTAGGTGTATAATAATATGGTGCATACTATATACTCTTCTACCTAAATCTCATTGTAGGAATAGGAGGGAAGATAATAATAATATAATAATAATAATAATAGATAAATTAATTGAAGAATAATAATAATAATAATAATAATAATTAATAAAATAATAATAATAATAATAATTAATAAATAACAATGATAAAAATATAATATATTATATATATAATATATATATATATATTAAATATATTTATATATATTTATATACTAATATATTAATTACCAATTAATACTGCTCAATAATTAGCTCCTTGGATAAAATGTCATCCTGTTTCCATATTATGCTATCTAATATTTTCTGTCGATATGTTACGATTGTCTGAAATATATGTTTATTCATTTCTATAAAATAATTAAATAATATAATAAATAATAATTATAATATAATAATTAAATTATAATAATATAAATTTAAATAATAATAATATAATTAATATTATATAAATATAATTAAATAATATAAATAAATAATAATAAATAATAATTAATAAATATAATTTAAATAATTATAAAATAACTCAAAATAAATAATAAATTAATATATATGAAATATCGATAATAATATGAGGATTGGTTAATAGAGCGTGTTTAGAGCAAAATGTTGTAGCTGTGGGGCAGAATGGCATCGAGTTGATAGATGAATAAATTGACGTATTATAGAATAAATAAGTGTGATAGTAAAATTGATATATAAGAAAGGCAATATTGAAATATATTGCTTCTAATGTTGACTGAAAAAATAAAGTATGAAAGAACGATATGAAAATATATTAAGTATTAATGTGAAGGAACATGCTGGAACCAATGTGTAGAGAATAATGATGAAAACCATTTTTTTGTGTTGCTAGCTCCAAGGTTGAATTATTGAAGTAAGCGGAAGATGTAAGGAGTTGCCATTTTTGGTGACCTGTTTATCAGTATTATCGGGGTACCAAAAGCTATTGGTAGACTTTGGTGTGTCGTGAGTCCCAGAAGTTCTATTGGTTAAATTTAAAGTTTGAAAGGTCAAGGTATGTGTGGTTGTGACCTTATGGTCCCATCTGAGGGAAACGTTGAAGAGAGTACGAATTTGTGTTTTGAGTGGCAGTATTTATTCAGATAATGAACTCTGTTAATAGTGCTTCTGGCTATTCTAAAGATTGGCTCTGAGTAAAGGGTGCTTCCCGTTAATTGCATAGTTTAGGTAGGTGTTCATGAGTAATAATAGCTCTTGGTATAGGTAGACATAATTCCTAACTTTTAATAAGTGTGGCAATTAGTTGATAAAACTATGGTGGTTTGGTACAGTAATAATCGTTTATTTCTTTTTAAGGGGGCTTACCTTTATATACTTTATTTGTTTTCTATTTTCAGGAAACACTCATTAGTACTTCACGAAGAGGGCACTGTTTGAATTAACCCCTAATATATTCTGAGCATCTTGTGGTGGAATATTGCCATTTGGGGTAGAACCAAAGAAGAGAGAGATGAATAATATAGCATGAGCTTATAGTAAGGTCAGGAGGAGCTGAGTCTGATGACTTTATTCCTTACAGTTTAGGAGAAGTAGGAAAACTGCTCGGAGACCAAGTATTAAGTTCTGTTGGGGTATTCCCACCAGTTTAATACTATTCGTGTTAACATCATCAAAAGAGCGTGTGTAGCTATGACAAATATACGTACGTCATGTGTGGAGATTATGGTGGTAATGAAAGCTGAAGAAGAAGTAAGAGTGTATATTGATTTGTTAAGTATATATGTTGTGGAGAATGGAGGATGTTTAAAGTATGTTGGATGTTAAAAATCAGTGAAGGGTTTAGAAATGGGATTATCGGATCATTTTTGTTCTATGTAAAAATTAAGTTAGTGGGCTTGGAGGAGATGAAGGTGATACGAAAGGAAGTAAGGGTAAAATTAGATGTGCCTATTGGATATTAGCCCGGGAAGCCAGAGAGAAGAAGTAGTAAACCCTACGGTAGTTGGTACTAGTTATTTTGGGTTGAAATTAGATTAACATTGAGTAGAAAAAAAAGAATAAGTATGTAAGAGGAGCGCCTCTAGCTTAGCTCAATTCCGTGCGTACTCGATAGTCACGACGAAAATTCGGAGAGGTATTGCAGGAATTTGGTAAATTATGCACCAAAGTCGTGCGGAGCGGCAATTGTACACTAGCATTCCGACAGCTCGTGTGTAAGTTAAGGTTTGCACCAGTGCGTGCTATGCCCAAGTGCTTTCAACTAAAGTACTGAACCTCACAAGTATTAAACAGCGAACCTTAGCGGATGGATGTCTATATGAAGAAGATAATGGCTCGAGGGATGATAAGCCAGTTTTAAAGGTAAAAAAGAAGCGTGGTTGAATGTTACTAAAGAAAATGAATGGTGCAGTCTTCCAAACAAGTGGCAAAGAAGATCTCTCGGAATTAATATAAGGAGGAAAAAGTAGAAAACACTGTGAAATAATGGAAGAATACTAACATAGGTAAGTTCAATCCCACAAAGGGTAATAGCAACAGTTCTCCAGGAAGAGATTATGAACGAATGTTGTTTTAGTTACAGGAGAGAGATTAAGTCTACCCTTGACGCCACGGCCACAGATGCGCAACGACGTTGCTGCCTGACATTCTGGGCATGAAAAAGAAGGTTGCTTATTGCATCACCGAAAAGGATTAGCACGTGAACTAATAGGTGTTGGGAAATATCCGCTTCTTGGCGGACAAAGGAAAAATGGTTAATAGGAGGTGAGGCTACTTTCTTGTCCAATTCTGGAATATGTTCAATTGATAGGGGAGAAGAAGTGTGGACACTAAGAACCCACTCGAAAATCTGACGAGGCCAAATATTAACCTTATAAATGATACTGTACGGTGATGTAAAGACAAATTGCCCTGGTGACCTTCGCGGTTGTACATTCCTCCGACCACCATAGGAAGGAATAAAGGTATTTGGGTTGCATCGAAAATAGGTTATTACGCTACCCAGAAAAGGAGATGGATTGGTGCATTGGTTTATGGATAGTCCAACGAGAAAGCTTGAAGTGTTCGTTTTTTAGTAATGTTTGAACTCGATGTGAAAAATGTTTGGGCAAAAGAGATTATTTGGGTCAATACTCGAGTAGTCAATGGTCCAATTAGGTCAATAGATGACTACTATATATCAAGTAGAATGGTCCGAAAGAGGCATAGTGGCAGGCCGAAATATATGAGATTTGGAAATTCTCGATTGCATTGATTTATAGGCTGATAGTTGATGTTTATATAAAAGGAATATAGACGGCGCAGTGGCTATATTGCGTTGATTTGAAGTGATAGTTCAAGGAGTGGATTGGAGGGCTCAACATCTCTTAGCTTGGAGAAGCGCAGAAATCAAATGAGTAACCCTTATTAAGGGAAAGACCTAATGAGGGAACTGTTATAGAACTATTATAAGGTACCGGCTTGTTAGTACTTAAGATGTCTATTGTCTTGTAGTAGTTGTAGGAAAAGGTAGTATGCTCGGTATTTTGGTCGAAAGAGTTGGGCCAAGTGACTGAGGGACTGATTTGGTGAAGAACTGGAAAGGATAGTTGAGCATTTATGGCTAAAGAAGGTGACCTACGTAGATGTGATAGACACCAGTTGTAATCTTTATAGCGATTAAACACAAAGATGCGACGAAAATGAGGGGAGAAGAAGAATTAAATTAATATTTAGGTTTATGCGATTTACAACCTGGCTAGCGGGATTAAAGTAATATAACTTTGGTTTAGTCGGGATATCAGCTTTAATTGCATTCCGTAATTAAGTTTGAATAACGTTGTGTGTCCGGTAGGCTGAGGCTTCTGATATTAAAATGCAGAATCCAAAAGTATGTCATGACGGAGTATAAAATAAATGTGTATATGTCTTTCCCACCACTCATAATCAACCTCACAAATATCTAAAAGTGTGTCCACCAATCTGATGAGTAGGAATATATAGTTTTGTTTAGGGTGAGAGCGCATATAGCACAAAATGGTGTGAACATAGTGTTGTGTCATAATGTCTCACATTGGTTATCCCTAATTTTTTATGAATTTTATGTTTTGCATGCAGGGGGTTTATTGTGTGAAAGAATTGCTGAATGGGTGAGGAACTTCTCAAAAGCTGGTGTCTATGGAAAATGATATGCTTTAGCGAGGCAATGGCCATTCGAGAAATTGCTCGCCAACAGGTCGAGAGTAGTGACAACTCTTCTTAAATCACATAATTATTACATGATTTGGTTCTGATGCACTGATATTTGATAGTCGAAATCAATAGTCTGTATAGGAGAATTATAAAAGGAAGTTTATGGATAGCATTTTGCAGTTGGTTGGTTCAGAAACCTTGGGGGCTAATAGCCTAAATAAAAAATGGGTTTGAATAGTATGCCATAAACGTACTATGATAAGTAGAACTCTAACAGAGAAAGTAAGGTTTGATCTTGGTTAGAGTTCGTTTCAAATAATTGTGATAGCAATATGAGGTACTTGTGAGTGAAAGTAATATTGTTTAGATGGTCAGCAGCTGGAGCATTATAGCTTAGTATTAGGGTTTACAATATATTTGGTTATGATGATTCGCGGTTTCCAGGATGAGTGAAAAAGTGGCGACTAGATTATGAGTGCAGATGTGTTGTTAAGTATGTAGAGGTGTGGAATGTGAGAGGAAAGGTTGGCAGTGGTGCATATTATACCATCAAGATATCAAAATCGTTGGCGTGCTACATATCCGGAATACAAGTACACTCTGAGTGCACAACATCAGACGTCTCCTTACAATTCACCGAGACGACTACCTGTCTCAAACTCACACACATGCCTCCACACTCTGCCTCGAGAAAATCACTACATACCGCGAGACTATGGTCTGGGAATAAGAATAAGCTATACATTCGATACAAGAGACTATCTCAATGTGTTCAATGGACAATCTAATCCACGCGCGCAACAATACAGCCTCACACACATAGACTCGTGCAGAACCTCGACATAGAAATGAGATAAAATAGCCAACTCGCTCCGCAATCCAAACAGTTACTCACACCTCACTCACTCCGGTTGATATATGCCAACAATTAAACTGAGTGTCGAGCACACAAGAAACGCCCAAATCACAATATACAACATCGATAGTGCTCAATAAATGATGTAACAGCGTCTGACCTTACTCGCGATGGTTTGGTTCATGTGGAAGTGATGTGAGATGAATATGTCAGTATGTGTTTCTTAGGGATGTATAGTGGATGAGTTGATGCTGAAATATGCACGTATCTCGCTGGTGTGAAGACCCGAACGCAGTAAAGTGGATTTGTAATGCAATGTGGTTCCGTGCACAATATAGTTCTGATAATAAGAGAGAAAATAATGTGTATCTTAGGCTCCGAACTTTGAACTCAATTGTTGTATAACTAGAAGTGATGGCGGTAGATTGTGTAATATCTTCGGGGTGTGGTTTGTGTTTGTTTGGAGTCACCTGGGGCCAAAGAAATGTGACGCTACAACCTAACATAAATGTTATTATTAACTGTATTTTGTGACCACCCTGGTATCCAAAAACTAGAGCCAATGTAGCGAAAACGGAGATGAACCGGTCATATCTCGGATACAACTGATAATTAAGCGGGTCTACCAATGCTGGGTCAAAGGCGAAACAAGTTGTCACCTATAAAATGACCTTAAAATGTTTCGCCGCAAAAAATACATCCTTATGTTCGAGCCGCAGTCTGAATGACTTTTATGCCACCGTCTTTTTCCAATTCTCCTAAAGTATCAACTATCTGTCTAGTTAGATTTCTTACTGAAAGGACTTTCCATTAGAATAGCAAATAATTCAATTTTAATCTAAAATTCTGACCATGGAGGTTCCCAACTGTTGGAAACCAGGATGGCTTCCCCCCTTATTATGCAAGCTTAGCTGGAGTATGTCTTCTCGTATATGAATTAAAATAATCAAGCATTACTTAAACAAAATAAAGTGATTATTTAAATTTTTAAATATAGAATATGTGAAGTAACAAATGTTATAATCCATGTGGTTTACACTTCATATGCTTCACTTACACAGTGGATGAAATGATAAAGAGATAGAGAAAGATATATTACAGTAAAAAACCAACTTAACTCGAAAATACTTATCACATACACATTCTTATTGTCTTAAGGCAGTTATATTCGATATTTCCTGAAAGGAAATATATCTCTCTTGAGTTTCAGTTTATGTACCCAATGCATTTACTTGGACTGGTAATCTATTTATCCTTACGTTTATTATTATTAGTTAATAATAATAATACTCTCTTGTTATTTATTATTATTTTATTATTATTGGTTAATAGTGTATTCATCTAATTGATTATTATTATTTTATTATTATTATTATTATTATTATTATTATTATTGATTATTATTACTACTCTTACTAATATACTTACCTTAGTAACTAACTTGAGCGTTATTCTAAACTATAAAACGCTGTTACTTTACTACTTTCTACTTATTACCTACTTCCCATCTACTACTTAACTTACTACTATCAGTAACTAACTATTACGTGTCTCTCCTCTTTTTTTCCTCGATCTCTCTTTATATTATTATAAAGAATTGGAATATATGAATTGGACGTTCGGGATTCTTAGTAAATTATGTTGCGGAAACATCTCAATGCGCAAACTTTATGTGTGTGAAGGGTAGGTACCAGGTTGATGATTCTTTCTCCTTGTTTTATTTGATAATTACAAAGAGTGCGTTCAATGCGAGTTTGCGAGAGTTGTAGCAAATGCCTAGCTCCTGGCCTACTTAATATTTACTATAGAGAATACCAATCTGGAGCATTCCTCTCTCTGACTTGTCAGAAGACATAAAGAGGCGATGTATAAATAGTGAGAATTTTTCTTTTTGCCGATAAAAATATGAATTGAAACCTGTCAATAATTCTCTCAATAAATTAAGGTAAAATATTGTATTTGATTATTAATTTTATATTTACTCGGAAAAAACACATGATGTCAATAAGAATATAGAAAGGGAACAAACTACATAAATTCCAAAAACTGTCAGTTTACATGGAAATGGACTCGTGTAGGTAATTGATAGTACCATAAGTTAGATATCACAACAGATTATGCACTGGATTTTTGAGGTAGGAGCCTCGTGTTAGGGTGCTCGAGACGAATTAGGCCTTACTCATCTTAACCGTCTTTCCTCAGTGTTTTTACTCATCTGTTTAACTCATTCCATTTATTCGTCTTTTTTATTTTCGTATTCCTTTATTTGTGTATTTTACGTTTTATATATAGAGTGTATTCAGTTTTTAATTTTCTTTTCGTTTTTATCGTTTTTCCGTTTTTTTTTTTATATTTTGGTTTATAAGCGATAATCTACATACATATATCGATACTTAATCCAACTCTATGTTATTAGGAACTCATTAGTATATCACCTGTGTAAGTGGCCTTCCGATTTTCAGAGTGGAGGTGCTAACTGAGTTTTTTCGCCAAAAAGATTATGCAGCTTGAGTTGATTAGATGAGATAACCTCCCCTTTTGGAGATTAGATGTTCGAAGACCCTTATTTATATAGGCAAGCTCACCTCATTATAATTACTCCACATCTTATTTATTTAGAGTTAATAAATAATGTTAACTAGAGTATAATCGTGTATCACGTTACTCATCAATATAACTAATTCTGAAATTGCTGGATATGGATGTTTCACCTACCTTGGATCTCTCGGTTTCAAAGTCCAAACTTTACGAGTGCCCAATGATGTATTAGAGTGACTGTGCATAATTAATAATAGATACTCCAAAACTAATGTGAGATAATTGAACTCTATAAGTATAGAGGAAAAAATAATATAGAAGCGAGTAGCTATAAAAATAGAGATAAATGTGAATATGAAATTATAGATAGATAATAATGAATAATAATGTACTGAGCTTAAAAGTTAAATATTCCGGCTGCAAAGTATGTCATGTTGCGATCAATTAATATGCTAATAATTAATTAGGATTATACTAGATAGTGCAACGCGTTTAGATATACATGTACCTTAATACTATAATCACATTAAATATTTGAGTGTTAAATGTTATAATTATAATTAGATTTTACAATAAAGAACATTAATTTTATTAACATTTAATTATTTGAGGGGTTCAGATAATATCCCTCAAAATAATGGTTGATATCTAGAGGACTTCCAACATGGAGGAGTAATATTACACCAACTTGAAAAATACAATATTATAGATACATATTAATATCATAATAGAAGTATGAGAATGGATGGAATAGAAAGAATTATTAAAAGAAATTTAAAGATCTCATATTGACGGAAGCAAATGAAGTTACATTGACTACACCGGTGCAGATGAATTCTAAAATCGGAACCGCGCCAAGGTGCTGGAGCTAAGAAGTCATAAGAAAAACAGAGGCGATAGCCGTCAGGAAGATAAATTTAGAGTAAGAAAGGAATGAAAATAAATACTTCATGACAGTTACAGTGTGCACAATGCATGCACTATATGATCGAGTAGACTCAGTGAACTCGGTCACGTGATGCTGGCTATTTGCCGTTTGCAGGATTTATTAGTGTTAAATATCATAAGCAGTTTCATATAAATAACAATATATGGCTGTCTTTCTTACATGTATTGTTTTCTAAAATCTAATTAAGTTATGGTTCATCAGATTATATGAGAGCTTTAAATATATAATAGTATCTCAAAGTTAATCTCTAGAACCCTAACAGAATAGGAATAATGGCTGTGGAAACTCTAAATCGTTATAAATTTATGTGAGATAACTGAATACTAACTCTATAATATAATACATAATTTAATATAATTTATAATATTTTATCTTAGCAATCAATTTATAATAGTTATAATGAAAAATAGGAGTTAAAATGAATATATTAATTGAAATATATCCTTAATATTTATGATCAGATTATTTTTCATCAATATAATAATAATTAAATTATAATAATATAAAAGAATATAAATAATAAATTAATATAATTTATATAATTAATAAAAAATATTAATAATGATATATATATACGTGAATCAAATATAATCTATTTTTCAATCATTTCGCTCAGTAATGCTGTGTATATATACTATATATAATTATTAATACCCGGATATATATTAATTAGTACTAGTATATATATATATAAAGTTACTCATATAAGAGATGTATTATCTCATGGTGCAACCATAGTATAAATATATTTGAATTACTTGAATATGATAATTACTAATAAAATAACAGCGTCATAGCATTGTGAATTAATAAATTATATTATCTCAATAATCATTATTATCAATTAATATATCTATAGTGTATATAGTGATTTATTTTTAATCATATTATTATAAATATGGTTACTCTTATCCTGATACTTTCATCCCCATAACCTTGTCTATAATTAGTTACTACATACCTTATTGAGTCTATCGTTCTCTCCCAAGACCTATATACCTATATATATATAATATAGGTGAGTATTACTACATTCTTTATTCTTACGTCATAATCCTCGTCTATCCATAAACTCCTCGAGAATCTCATGCGATCTAGCTTTTCTAGAAATTACCGAGTAACGAAAAACTTCCTAAAGTCAATAAATACCATGTGCAAATCACCTCTCTTCGCCAAATACCTCTACCAGCTTATCTATTCTCAAAGATATATCCAGCTGTACCTAATAGCACATTCGCCGCTATTATGTTAGTTTCCATCTCCTCACTAATATACTCATAACTCAGTTAACTAAACTACCCATCTTTATATTTATTCTACTTATACCTAGCTATATAGTATATATATATATATATATATATATTATGATTATTTACTGGTATACCAATAAAATTTAGAGTTTTATAATATATACTGTCAGTGTTTAGATATAAGAGGGGTGACACCTGTATCTAAAAAAACTATGATAGCATCGTATAAAAACTAATTACATTTTCATGGTTTTTCATTTTTGACACATTTTGAATGACGGAAAAATGAAGAGAAAATAAATGAAAGGCGATAAAAAAATTAAAGTTAATAATAAAATAGATGATAATAGCGTTACATAAGTTGCAATTGAAATACAATTTTTGGTATACAAAATTCTAAAAGAGGAGAGCAAATGTAAAAGAGACGTTCTAAAGCACCATTAGAACTTCATCGTTAGAACTTCATAGGAGTGTTGTTCTTCCTTTAATGGACCATAAATCCCCTCACAAATAGTGAAATGGTAAATAAAAGTAATAAAACAATAACATAAAGCCTCAAAAACAACAATTATATAACAAATAATTGGTGAACAAGACTACTAATGTTTAAAGATAAAAAAAAGAATGTGTTGTTCATCTCCTACAGTAACATACTAACGTTAAAATTAAGTTCAATCATAACTTAATGATATACTTATAGATCCATACTATATATAATCCACACTCTCCTAACCAAACCTTTACCAAATATCTAAACTCTTACTTAACTTAGACCATAACACCTCAGGATAAACTAATTTAGATTCCACTTGAATCTAGGGACTAAACTATCTGAATCTTTCCTCTCTATATTTATCCAACTTTTATTACTAAATATTATATTTATATATATATACATATATAATATATATAAATAATAATATATATTTAATATTACTATATATAATATATATAATATATATATATATATATATATATATTATAATATATATATATATAAACCGATGGTTTTCATTTCACAATATAAAAGTAAAAAAAATCTATTTTTTCCTCCGCTGTGTCGCAGCTAGGAGGAGAAGGAGGAGTCTCGCTTCCAGAAGTACTAGAATGCCAGGCGTAAGATGCTATTCAGGCGTTGTTATTTTATTTAATTTATTAATAATTTTGATTTATTTCATTAATAATTAATGAAATATTTTTTTCATTTCCCAGCATTAAAATGTTTCGTTCAATTCAAAAATGCATCAGCATTTATGTAGCTTTATCGCCAGTTTTTTAGATACAGATGTCACCTAATCTAAACGCTGGCCATATATATATAATAGTATATATATATTATATATATATAACTAACTAATATAAAATCCTCAATAATGATTACCTTTAATTACATAACTAATAGCAAAATATCATAATCAGCTATTATATTATATATATACTATAACATATATTATACCTACTCTATATTTATTTAATAATAGTTATATATATATTAATAAATAAGGAATTACACTATTATATATATATATATAATATGTACCTATATATAATAGATATCAATATATATATATATATATATTTTACTTCAGCACAGGCTATTAATTTTTAATAAATTAGAACTGGGAGTTTTGTTTATATAATCACAGTACTAATAAACTTAAATATCATCTATATATTATTATATATTAATATTATATTATATAACTCTAATATTTGAATATAACCTCATCTCATATATACTATATTAATAAAATTAATACATATTCTTATCAGCGCTGAGTATATCTATACTTCATTATAAAAATTACTATATTATCATGGTATTCATAAAATATATTTCTCAATCTAAATTATATGTTTACTAGTATATATATATATATATATATATATAGTATATAGGTATATATTGATATCTTATATATAGTATATATAATATATATATGATATAATTACACTGTTGATTGTCAACATCTTATCAATTTTAAATGTCTTTTAATATTTAATTAAATAACTAGTATTTCCTTCCTAAACAATTTAAAAACTCGTTTCAGATCCTATGTCACGTGGAATCTTTTCAAAATTTCGATAACCATTTAAGTCCTTTCTAGGGTAGCTCGTCCATCCCTTTTTTGGATCGACTTTTATATTCGAGCTTTTGAAAATAAATTGGTTAATATTATAAATTTAATCACGATAGGGATAATAGAGTTATTACTCAAAAATAAATATGTTACAAATGAAATTATACCACCCTAATTTACTATGCGCACAATAAAGAGCTCATAGCAAACCATATCGACCCTGGTGACGCGCTCAAGTCCTAAAATTTCTGAATAAATCAAAACCATTAAGTTCTAAGGGATTGAAAACCCATTGATAAATGAGGAATACCGACTTTTTATGAATTTATTATTTATTACCTTGATATAAAATAGATTTTGTGGAAATAAATAACTCGGAGGATGCTCATTGTAGGAATCTCCATTACTAAGAATTTTCTGCCACTCATATTTGTAAGATACATACAATTATAGAACTACTGATTGTAAAATTCGAACTTCTTTTTATATACTCAAACAATCTGTTGAGAATTTAAGAGAGTCATCTAATTCTTAATCCTCTCATGTGAGAAATATAGGAAGAATTGCCTCCAGAGTCTTATAAAATTGGATGGGCCAATAAACCCCATGGATAAACTGTTAAAACTAAAGGACAGAATAAAAATGTATTTTACAAAGGCAGATATGTCTTAAAATGTGAAAAGTATAATATAACTTTAATTGTTACTATATCATGAGCCATTTATATAATAAATCAGAATTTTTATATTCTGGGTTTAATATGTAGCTTGCATTATATGAATATACATTAAATAAACCAGCATAAAATATTCAATGTCATTCTATACGTTTTATGTTTACCAATAGATTAATATAGTATTATAATTAATGCCCCTCAAGCACTATATACTCTCATAAACATACTTCTATATCTTCTCACAGAAAACTCTTATACCCACTCTACTTCTAACATCAATATCGTAATAATAATATATAAAATTATATATATTTTTTATAATACGTATACTAAAATCAAATATAAATAATCTATATTATTTAATATAGATACTATATATACTCTCTCAGACCTTATATATTTAACATATACCTGATATCTGTAATATTTGTATATTATATATGCATAAATCGATATACTTTAGGAATTATATATAAATTTATAATATATATAAATACCCTTTAATACACAAATATCTATACTTTCTCATGTTGAAGTCATCTATTATACACTATACTAAGCACCTACAATACTATCATATTCTCTTAGTACCTAACAGGTATAGAGTGAGATTGGCACACTCTAAATCTTCTTTTGATTTGAGAGACTAGTTCATATTAATAATATGATTAAATTTATTTATGGTGCTGAAAATCTTGACCATAATAATAATTATATATAAAGTTATACTCTTAGTTAACTCGCTCCGCTCCTCACTAAGTAGTTTAAAGTTGACAGTCAGATAATAATTTTAATATATAGTAAGAATTGCAATCTAAATATCGCTTCCTACAAGAAATAAAATGGTTCTATGGTCAAAATACGAGCCTCGTATTCAAGTGTAGTGACGATCATTAAAACCATGAGCGCGACTTTCACATTGACAGCTCTACCTAATATTACTTTGAGTAATCTAAGGTGACTCACTCATAAACTGATCTCCCTACCATACAGGCATTAATCTCTCGCCACAACCACCAAATGACATCTGGTTGTACACTCTGTGCGTGTCAAACTCCTAAACCGAACTTACTTAAATAACATATTTGTATAGTTGCGACTTCTATAATTTTTTACGAGCCTAAGCGATGATATTACGCTCTCTCAGCAAATCCAGGGATATGAGTATCTTTTTTTATACAGAAACTAATAAATTTACTCTCAGGCCTCACAGTCTGTAAAAGAGAGAGAAATATAGACGGTGTTCGATTTAATAATCGGTGAGCTATATTCGCCAAAGGGGGATATTTATAAGTGTATTTTTCTTCGCATTTTTCCCAGAGAGGCTCCACCTCTAATTTATATCAATATATCGAAAGTGGCTAGTGCGTGCCTACATATGTGTTTTATCTTCAGAGAGGCCCGGCCCACTTTTGCTATATATATATATATTATATATATATATATTATTACTATATATATATATATATATTTATACGACTATATATATATATATACTATATATTATAATATATTATATATATAATATATATATTAAATATTAAATATCTTATATATGAGTGAGACCATAGATTTGACAGTGATTTAACTCTGTATATATAATCTTATTTTTTTCTTGAGGCCTTATCATATGCATATTTAAAATATATATAGTGATATATATATATATATATATGTCAAAATACTTTATATACTAGTATATATCTCAACTGAAATATAAATGATGTATACTATCTCAAATATATCTCTTAATACTAAGCTATAAGCCTATACCCTCCATTTCCTCTAATGCTACTATCCTCAACTGTTTTTTTTTAAATAAAAGGTTTAAAATTAACATACTCGTATAAGATAATAACTCTTCCTATTACTTATCACTCTTGTAATATTGCGATTTCCGCCTTTTGTGAGGCAGGTTTTTTGTTTTTATGGTTTTTTTATTACGGCGCGCATCTTCTACCTCGCCGAATACAGTTCCTCAGCACTCCGCTCCCCCCTCCTCCCCCCATCTTATCTTTCTCTTGGGCGTGCATATTATGTTTAACATTTTTTTCCACTTTATTATAATTGTAAAGATAGTCGAGAACATTTAAATTTACACATTCGTTGATGTGGACGCCTAACCATACTTATATAGTATATACCATGAATAATAATATAGTATATATAATGATTGAAATATTAATTATCGCACATACTACTGACTATACCTATGTGTTTCGCCACTA
>JABUQX010053659.1:0-32500 GCA_015478945.1 Trachelipus rathkii | reverse complement strand
TATTATTATTATTTATTATTATTATCCATTATTATTATTATTAATTATATTAAATTATTATTATATAATTATTATTCTTCATACTTATTATATTAAACGTGTTGTGATTTTATTGTTATTGTTGTTGTTGTTTTGTGTTGATTCTGTTTGTTTAGTTTCAGATTGTTGTTGTTGTTGTTGTACTGTTGGTTGTTGTGATTATTGATTATATATATTATGTGTATTACAAATAATAAATTATTATATAATAATATGATTTATATAATATTATTCTTCTACCATGGCACTAAGTAAGGCAACGATTATCATTATACATTACCTATTACTATACTATTATTATTTACTTAGTATATTTTTTAAGAAACTAAAGTCACGACAATTCTTATTTATTTATATGATAATTATAAATTCTTCGTATCGAGTATATTCATATTTATTCTAATTATATTTGTATTATTAAGATAATTATTATAATTAGTTATTCATTTTACATTATGCGAAATGTAAATTTAATTATGGAATTATATTGAATTAAAAAATTCGTCAATATTATCCAATAATAAATGCATTCTTTATAATATTATTTTATTACTGTAATTATTGATGGAGTTATAAAGTGATTAATTATTTGTATTATTATTTTTTTTCCTTTATATGATTGTTTTTCTTGAATAAGTTCCTTTAAAAATTATTACTTATAATTATGTGTAAGTATTATATGGGTAATAGGTAAATAATATAAACTATTAGGGTAGTTATATTAGATATTTTATTCTAAATTATGGCTTATTTGATTATTCTCTATTTACTATAGCTTAACAAAAGTATATATATTATATACTGTAGTATAGCAATTACTAGGTGACTAGATGAAGATTAATATATTATACATATCATAAATAACGACATATCCTCAGTGATATATAGTGAGAGGAGTTAGGAAAAATAATTATATGCTTATAATCACACGATTCTATTATCACCAGTGAGCCGAAAGCGACCTAAGGTTATTTGTGAGCCTATGACAGAAATCGATGGATGTGCGGTACATATTTATTACGTGAGATAGAAGTAAACGGACATAGTCAGTAATACATATACATATCAATTCGTCATAGCCGTTATTCTATAATAAGAACTGTATACGATATTGAGTTATCAATAATCTCAACTCAGACTAAATATCGAAAGCATAAAATTACTTCGTAGTGATTAACACATAAGTCATACGAAAATATTACGCGCGTTTACGGTATATAGTGACAATAAGGTACATATATATAATTTACTATATTATTATATTTATATATATATATAGTATATAGTATATGAAACACTTTCGACGTGAAATTGAGGAGAACCGATACTAAATAATTATAAAATATATTATATCTGAAGCTAATTTATATATTGTAAGTTATACGTACCTACTAACTAAGTAAACTGACTATGGTGATTTTATAGCGTATAATCTCATTAATATAATGGAACAATACCACGATTCAACCGCACATCGTCAATATAGTATATTATGAAATTTCGTGCTTATATAATGAAACCAAAATATATTTAACTAGGTATATATATTGAATGATGACTTCGATCCTACCCGTGAGATCGACACACGTGAACTAATCAATAAAATAAATCTTATATACGAGTCATGACGATACCTGATCTTACCCCTCAAAGCGGGCTTGGAATTTTTTTTATAATACTCTTATTAGTATAATTTCTATAACACCGGAATACCTAATTTACTCAACATTCTCATAATCGATTAGTGTCGTGTAAAGTAAAATATAAATAGCGTAAATAATAATTCGTAAGAATATCAAAAATTTGACTGAAATAGTAGTTAGTTTAAGTTCCTTTATTACCTAATATGCGACCGTAAGTACTATCGGGGGATATTAATAAAGAAAGTGAATAATACACGTTTAGGTTACAGTGTCTGCATATTGCGAGCTCTTTCAAGATAGAAGATTAACCACGCTTTTTAGAAGCAAAAGACGTATCCCTATGATCCTATTACCTTCTTTATGAGAAAGAAGTTGATAATATAGTATAGATAAAATCCCTTTTTTCTCGGATATAACAGTATAGGAGGTAGGTTGGGAACTTTTGCTAGACGACTTTTAGACGAATGAGTAGTATAAAATCGGCAAATGTCATTATTTTATTGGCTAAACTGATAACAGAATTATGGTAACTGACGAGATACCTACCGCTATAAGTATTACGCGTAATGATATTATCATTCTCACCAGATCTATTGTGGCGGTAAAGAATATAACGCAAGTAGGATAATGGATGAATATTGTATTCCAATTTTAGTATGTTGTACTTGATAGAATTAGGATAGTATGACTATTATATTTTAATCGCTGAATTGACCGATATATATATACGTATATATATATTTATTTATTTTATCTTAATAAGAATAAAAATAATATAATATATTATATAATAAAAATTCTAATAGCTGACCCTATTAGATGTAATTAATTGTTATATTTCCTATCGTTTACGCACATTTCGTTCGTTTGAATAATCAAAAGGTTACAAATAGTACGTACGTAGTAGTAATGTATCTAATACAACATACTTTTATAATTTCTAAATATATACTTATGTAAGGTCATACGAGTTTAAAAAATATATAAGCCTGTTCTAAATAATATATAAATATGGCTAACTTATTTACTAACTTCACGGAAATTGATACCTAGATTACTATAAAATTCATTGTAAGTATAATAAATAGTAGGAACAAGAAGATACAAAATTGCTAGCCAAAAACTGACACAATAATATATATTCGCACTATAAGGGTAACGTTTACACTTGTGAAATTTTTAATAAATTACGTAGAAAAAAAATATAAATTAACACTAAAATATATATAAAGAAAATTTAAAAAAAAAAAATAAAAGTTAAATTAAAATTTTAAACATAAAATTATTTATTATAATAAATATATTATCGATCTATTATACATAGATATTGCTCTTAGTTACTTTCTAATATTACGTACAGTGCAGATACTATGATCAACTACGCTATACTTATAATTCATAGGAACTATATAGTTCAGACAATATTATAGGTGATAATAAAAAATCTAATATACAATAATTGTTTTTTATTAAAAAAAATTCATTAAATATATATATTTATTATTATTAATCAATTATGCCTCCCAAGATGGATACTCTATAGATCCATTCGTCAACCAATAGTCTCACAGCTTATTAGGTTTTGTAAAAAATAATAATAAGGAGAAAAGAAAATAGAGTAACCAATACCGGCTCCTACGAAGTATAAAACTGCAAAATTGATTGCTGCTATATAATATAGGCAAACATATACCGTATTCGTTTAATTAGGTATTACCTATAGGTATATAAATTTTACCAAGCTTTACCGGAAAATCTGAGAAGTATAGATATTTTATGAATCTTTATCGAATATAAAACCCAAATTATTTGATATTTTTTTCGACTCGTCGAGCGTGTTGCGACTATCTAGAAACCGAGCGTATAAATAAAGTATTAATAATTAATAAAATATTAATATTTCTCATATATATATATTTTAATTATATTATACTGAGTTAGAGAATAAAGAACATGTCATACTAGTAATATAACTAATGTGAAAAATATAAATATATTCCACTAAACAGAACAACTTTAATCCATTTTCCTCCGTAATTTCACATATAAATCTTCCATAATTTCTATGATATGAAGTCACGTCTCGTTGAAATTATGCAAAGAGAGATATCGACTAATTTACTCTTTATATATATGTGATATAGAAATGACTTTTTAACGATTCTATACGTGAACACGGAGAAAGTATGTTCGAGAAAAAAGCAAAAACACTTAAATACAGAATGAAGTTTTAATACAGTTTTATTTATCTTAGCTAAAATAATTATTCAACTATATCATTTAAAATATTGACGAAATGGTTTAGAAATCCAAAAGAATTGGTTAATTGTACTATATAACCAGGAGAGAAGAATTGCTATTTTCTATTATAATTCGTATGCGAATAGTCCAATAAACTAGAGACTGACATATAACTATCTATGATAAATAAAAAGAGAGTAGCCTCATAAATAGACGTATCTTGTTCATTACACGTATATATGAGAATAATTACACTCTAATAAAAATACTTTTAGAAGATTATAAACATATATCTTGATAGAGAACTACAGCTATATGTACGAACACAGCTATTCCTTCTTCTTTCATTATTAATCCAGGCTTTCCTTCGATCCATAGACAACTTGTAATATGGACATGAACAAATCTAAATATCCTTCTCAACCTCTCGTGCGTTAAATTGTATCGAATATAAACTAAGTTCCATTTCATACGACCACATACAAGCTTGATGCTGTATATTGTTTGTTTCTCTTAGTTGGTCTAGGAATGCGTATCCTAGCAGATTATCAAAGAAGCGAACCATTTACGTGAGCTCTATAATCTATAAATCGAGATCAATATATTGAATTAGTGCTATTATCACGTTACCTACTCTTCTCATCCACCACTTGTGCTCGTAAAGATCACACGAAAAACTTTACTAGAGTCTTCATTTTAAATAGTATATAATGATTTCTTAAAACCTATATTGATCACGTGAGTATAGTATACTCAAGTTTATAGGTTATATTTATAATCTTATATTTATGTATGTGCATCTCATTATTCCTTATTATATTGACTCTTGACAACACCCTTTTTATTATTGATATATAGTTATTTATCTTGAATTATTATATGAAGTATATATAAGTGAAATATATAACAAAAAATTATTGAATAACATAATGCTAACATATATTATATAACTTATTTAGTAAAAAAAATAATAATTAATTTTTAATATTTTTGAAAAATAATCATACTTAACTAGTTAGAATCTACGGAAATTTATATATAAATTGACTATAAGTATAATAGTATATAGTTAGTCATTATAATGATTTTATATCAAATAGAATACTATAAAGTCTATATCTATCTCACAATTTATATCTCATATTGGTACTTATAGGCCTGTTTTCCATCACAAGAGAGTAGATTCGTTCTTGTGCTGCTCGTATGCCTTTTGGTCTTGCGGTATCTCTGTATACATATACACATCATCTCATATTTAAAAAATGATCCATCGCGATGCCAGAAGTATACTGCGAAACAAATTGCAGCGAACGCACCACTATCGTACATGAGTTGAAGAGCCTAATAAATCACACGGAACGTGTTAAAAAGCCACTTTAGTCAACAATAAGCATTTAAACGTCAAGTCTAATATGACATCACATTCGATAAAACCAGTCTATTATGACAGTTTATTCATTGAAAATCTGCATGTACTATACGACTATACCTTCACTGATTCAGCGCACAACTAGAAATCATTGTCGCTCAATCAGTATAATACACCTTATTCTGTGTATTAAATTGCACATTATATTAACTCAGATTAAGAAACTCGATTTCCCTTGATGTTAAGATTCAGTACTAGAACATATCGTATTCCATGCACCACACAGTTACCGTTTTCATGTTTAAACCTATAACTGTTATTCAAACCTATCTCTGAATTCTCTATTCATATAAAAGAAATGAAAAATGTTATGTATATATATCAAATCATTGTCAATAGCCAATAAACGTAATTTAATCTAGCTTGACTTAACCTTTTGTTATTGAATAATCATTGAAATTAGTTACACAACTACTTTATTGAAAACTATTTGTGCAATATAATATATAATTTTTGGACGTTCTGAAAAAAAATGTCTATGACCCAAGAGTCCCTATAAGAATAAAAATAATCACTATAACAGACGACGTTGTCGTAGTGAGTGATATAATACCACAGCCGCAACAATGAATCATATGATAATGCACGATACAGAGCACAGCCATTTAGTAAAGTTCTTCCTTATTCTGTTGTAGTGAGTGTGCCGGCCGTGCGACACAATTATGAAAATCCAAAATTCCTGACTGAAACAGAACTAATCCCGTACTGCGCTGAAAGAGAATATAGAGGAAAATTTTTCCTCGCTTTCTACACACCACTGCTTCACAGTCAGTTTACGAACTTACGACCGTCGTACTATTTGCAAAAATAAATATAAATATAAAAGACGAGACGAAAGTATCGTATAAGTTGATCACAAATATGCGAAAAAATTCCAAAGAAAATACACGAAAAATAGATAAAGATTATAATGAAGATCAGTGAAAACTTACATAACAGACGCGAGAGAAAAGAACCGAGAAATAAAAACAAAATCTCAACGCATAAAGATATCTATATCTTATAAGTCTTAATAAGACTAAATAGATAATAAGTCTTATTTAAGAAAGTCTTATAAGCTTACTTAGACAGAAAGTCTTATATTCTTAAGAAAGTCTTATTTCCTAATATAAAACTCTGCTATTTTTTTCTAGTAACAAACGAAAGGTCAGACCAGTACAAATCACAAGTTCGTTAATTTTCTCTTATGCTTGACCTGCGACTAACTCCTCTTCTTATAACCGTAATTCAGACCACACCCAATCTTTTTAAAGATCTGACATACTTCACAGGGATGTCAGAAGACGCGAGATAATTCCACCGTGCACAGAGAACCTCTTCATTATCTAATAATAGAAATAATCATAATTAATTTATTTTACAAACTTATCTATCATAAGTGAAGACTTTCATCTATTAATTATTCTTGTTTCATGGTGAGCTGTAGTACCTATTATATTGTACTATAATTTAAAACAATATCTACAAATTTATTTTATATGAATTGAGGACGCGAAATATAGAAAACTACGTATTGAGAGTGAGTATTAAAATGAGTTTATAATAAATAAATATGATTATATATTATATTCAAATTATTATAATCTCAAATAATAAAGTATATAAAATAAATAATATTAATCCACAATAACTGTCTAGATAACAATACAATACAACCAACACCATAATAATAATTAATAATGAAACAGGTTAGATAAGTGAGAGTTAAAAATAATAAAGGAATAAATATAGATTAATCTAATATATATAAAATGAACAAAATATCTGAATATCTATATTGAATATATTTATTAAAAAAATCCAGATAATAAAATAATGTAATACAAATATGAGATATATATCTAAGTGAAAATAATAAAGTGTATACAAATAATTAATATAGTATATTGGAATACGTTATATAATAATTATATAATATTTAAACAAAATTAGATAGAAAGATTAAAGGATATATGCAATATATGAAAATAAATATAACTTCATAGTAATATTATCATAAAAATTTACATTTACACAATATAATAAAATTAATACTCCCATAAACAATTCCTACAGTGTATTTATTATGAAATAGTATTATCGTTAGCGATTCTCTATATATTTATATATAATATAATAATATATAAGATGCGGTCTGTCTAACCTCGTTTAATAAACTTGCGCTAACCTGACCATGAGGCGAACTTCTTTGACGGGAATCTTGGTGTAAAATCGATTCAGCCCCGGCACTTTTCGACGTGCTATAACCCCAATATTCTTCGAGGTCGCCGTCGGATATTCTTCTGCCTCCACCACCGCCACCCTCCCTCCGCCAACATTTAGCGTCGTTTGAATTTTCTATATATTCGGTTCGCCAACATCCATCATTATTATTTTCACGATGATACGTTGGTCGGTTTCCGATCACCGAAGAAATCGCGCGCGGTGATCTTCTATCCCTGTAAGGATCGCTCCAGTTGCTGCTGGTGCGGCTCCTGCTCCTGCTGCGATTTTCGTCACTACTCTTAGCGCGAGAAGGCTTTTTGAATAAGGTATGAATCGCGTAAGGCGAAGCTCCGCGGCTGCTGCTGCTGTTGCCGGGAGAAATCGTGCGCGGTGATCTTCTATCCCTGTAAGGATCGCTCCAGTTGCTGCTGGTGCGGCTCCTGCTCCTGCTGCGATTTTCGTCACTACTCTTAGCGCGAGAAGGCTTTTTGAATAAGGTATGAATAGCGTAAGGCGAAGCTCTGCTGCTGCTGCTGCTGCTGCTGTTGCCGCTCTTGCTGCTGTTAATATTTTTGTACAAAGCACTATTGGGGCACCTCTGGGAACATGTTTCGACCAAGCGCGGGATCTTGAAAGACGACAGTGAAGGCAGGTTGTCGAAAGGCTCGCTGTAATCGTTGGAGCGTCTTTCGGACGATGGTTGCCTTTCGACCGATGGTGAATAAGAGCGTCCCGAACTTCTGTCTTTTTGGTTCGATAAAGAATTACTACTCGATGAGCGCTTTTTATCCTCTTCGTCATTTCCACTGGTGGCGTTTCCAGCGGGACCGTATTTCTTTTCCTTTAACGGTTTATTTTTCTCAGGTGTCTCGGACAGAGAGGAGAAGCTTGACTCGTTTCTTCTGATAAAGATGAGAGTTTTAGTATAGTGTTACACGACTGAAGTGAGCGATTCGTAATGAAGAGGAGAAACCGACGCTCTTTATTAATCTTATTCTGCTATGATATCAAGTTTGTATTTACTACCCATTTTTTGGATTTATTATAGGTTACGATGATCCACGTCCTTCCTATTTTATTATCCTGAGTAGGTGTTGTATATCGATACTTGATTTCCTTATGCGAGTTGCTTTCGCGGCGACTGTAAACAATATCTATCCTATGAGTGAGGGTCAGGGCCAGTCCTTACCGACGCTATTAAGAAAGTGGAGTGATATGAGTAGTTATTTAATTAGTAGATCGTCGATAGTTTACAAAGAGAAATATAAGTCTAGATGATATGGTATTATCAGTACTATATAATAAAGCCGTAAGTATCACTCATATATATATATAAAGGTTGCCTAATTGCCAGTAACAGTCGCCTGTATTGGACTAGTGATGTGGGTAGATTAGTGGTGGCTGTAGCGGAGAGTAAAATACCTAGTTGTTGATTATATTCGATCCATCGTAGGTGAACCTCCTCTCGAAATTTATTTTTGCTCTTAGAATCTAGCCTATTCACGCCAACGATGTCTAAGAGGTCTTCCACAATATTCTCTAACATAGTCACTCTTAATTCCAAAGGAATCGCAAATCTCATATCTTCATCTTCTATTTGCGGGCGAATGGGGTTGTATAACTTCACATTGTTGTTGTCAGAAGGTCTGTAGTAAAAACATGGCAGTGACATCGGTTCGCCACGGTTGTTCGTCACACCCGAGACGCTTTCATTCGACGAGTCTTTGGGGTCGCTCACCTTGTCTTTAATTTTCACAACAGCGTCGATATAGGAAGGTGGGGGTGACGTAGACTTCGATGCCTTATCGACGACGTCCGGGATGGAGGGAGGTGGTATCGGTACGCAATACGGCTTTCTCAGACGGGGATCCGTGGGTAACTCTGCACAGCTGGGAGGAGGCGAGCTTCTTTGAATGCAGTCTCGGTAAAAAACTGATTTCAGGTAAAATTAATAACTGATTATCTATCCTCTGGCACTTCCTCACGATAAACTTTAAACTCCCTACATTGCTTATGTATGTAGCATCCAGACAGTCTGAATGGTTAGCTTTAATAAATTAGTATTAAGGATTGCACGTCAGATAGTTTCAATACCCCGTAAGACAGAAGAGTATTAGAAGAGCACATAAAAGAGAGATATACAGAAAACCTGGTAAAAATAATTAGGTCAGTCAGAATGAAATCAAAACTATAACACAAATTATCAAGAGGTATTAATAAATATAATCACTATTTCTGTATAAGAATTGAGTAAATAAAATTAGTAAGATACAAATAGCAATACAACTTACGTGCTTCTCGATTCCGATATCTCACGGCCTCCCTTCAGGCTGTAAAATAGTCTTCTATGTATGCAACCAGAAATCAAAACGGGTCTAAATGAGACACATTATAGAGACCAAGAAGGTACCCTCCTAATTGATGAGTGAAGCGAGTTTGGATTATTGAGAGATGCTTAGTATATATATTTTCTTTTATCATAGAGGAGCGTTATTATTTTGTCTGCGAGAGAAAATTAACTTATACAAAGTGAGTATTTCGTTGTCTCCAATCATAATTGTATCGTGCGTTATATATACAAATAAATCTATCTTCTGATCCATATATACATCCCTTGTAAATGTTTTGTTCGTCAACGTCTGTTCCTATTTTTTACTAACACATACACATTGATCACACCAATCTATTTTGCACAGTTTTGTTGATCTGCAAGTCTGATTTATAAACACTTATATGATAAAATGTCAATATCAATAGAATTAAAAAAGATATACTGATAAAGAGTAATATTATTTTCTTCCTTAAGTAAATAGTGATAGGGTTTAGAAGCATACGTAATTCTGTATCGATTTCGAAAATAAGTATTATCTCAGATCTATCACTCTAGTGTACAGTCTCCTTCATTCTCTTATACGATAAAACTCACGAATCGTCCTCTCTATGTTTATATATCAATTGACACGGAGCTAGTTTACTGGAGATCCTATTGTATTGTATATGCCCGCTACGCGCCACAGTTACTGCGTAATTATTTATTTAAAAAATAATCGTCAGCATTATTGCAAACATATTCTAAAAAATAACATGGACTCTATATTTCAAAAAAGAGATAGACACTAGTAGTGATTTAAGATATGAGAATATTCAGGAGATTAATATATTTTAATATCTCATACACATGATATGGCATTATTAAAATGAAAAAACGTGGTGCTTTGATTCGGAGAAAATTATCGTATCGAGGATGTACTGAAGACGAGTAGGGACTAGGGTAAATTAATGGTCCAAATTCACTATATTGATTTTTAGTAAAATCTGTCACGTATGCGAGCATAGAAGAAAGGAAAAAAAAAAAAATATATTTATTTTCAGAAAATCTGTCTTTTTTTGAGCTAAATATATTTTTATATTTTCGTGTCAAACTTTTCTTTTATATTTTATTTTTTTTTGTTCCATATATTAAGTCCTATACCAAATATGTACTTTATCTAGAATAAAAAAATATTCGAATTCGATTGTGTTAATATTATTAATTTAATAACTTTTTTTTCATGTTAATATTGTATTTTTAAGCTTGGCACATGTACCATATATTTTATGTAAATCCGTGATTCTATCAAAATGATTCGTATGTATCACAATTACCCTTAAATATTTGTATATTTGAGCACCAAATTTTTATCAAATATGTAAAATGTCTAGAGGATATAGAAGAAGGAAGGATTAAAAAGTCACAAATACTTCACCTTATAATAGATATAAAGAATTTATATAAATATAGCCCTAAAGAATTTAACTCCTCCAACCATAAGTTTAGTCTTTCGCTAAAGATAAAGCAAAATCCACTATTTGGTATATTTATAATAACAACGGACAAGAACAAATGTAGGCTATACTCTAAGTCAATAGAGTTTGATGGTTTCACAAATAAATTAATATAAAATTTAGTCTCTATAAGCGCCTAAGAAAAATCAACAAAACTAAATATACACGGTCGAAGATCTAGAGGTAAAGGTATCCGACACTCGACTTTTCTTAATACTTGTACTATATATATAGGTTAATATTCATGATTCTATGAGGCTAACCTGTATGTGATCTCTATACCTCCCTCTATAATATATACTATTTAATTTTAAACGCTTATATATTATATATATATTATCAGCAAATTCTACATGAGAGATAGACCATATATGAAAGTGGCCACTTTAGCAGACGTTTAGAAAAAAATATAATTATATTTTATTTAAAAAAACCTTTCTATATATATATATATACGTTATATATATAAATACATCAAAAAATATGTAAACGAAATATTTGTAAATATTGACTAGATGTAATAATGAAATTAAATTTTTTAAAAATGTGCTATTAAACGTTCTTTCATAATCTATATCTTGAATTAATAAAATAATATTAATTCCCTTAAATAACATTTTTATTTTTTATACCCATACCTATGAATATGGAATGAGAAACGGTATTGCCGTGCAAAATTCCAGTTGACGCAGTATATTACTACTTATCCTAAGAAGCAATGACATCTTGTTATTTTTTTATCTCGAAAAACTACAGATAAGCTACAGAAATACTATATAAACATATTTCGATGGTAATCAGCGTTATAGAAAAATTGTTATCTAAAAAATATTGCAAAATATAAAAATATTATTTATTAGATTTTTATTTGAGGGCTATTTTATTTATTTTTCTCGTAGAAAACTACGAATTTAGCTACAAGGAAAACTTATAATAATAAATACTAAACACCGTGTAATTCAGCGTATTATGAATAGTATTTAGTTCTGAAAATATGAATAATTTAGTATTTGGATTTTGTTGTTATTTATTTATTAATTATACTTCTATGAATATAAACTACGATAAGTAATATAGTATATATATTTAAAAATACATATATGACGTATATTACAATAGGAGAAAACTATTGTTTTTATCTACTAATTTTTAAAACATATAAATTATTTCATATTACGACTAGTATATACCTAAATAATAAGGTTATTAATTATTTTTTTGTAGCTATCGTAGTTTTTCTAGTAATAGAAAATAAATTAATAAAATTAATCTAAAAAAATCAAAAAATATTTTTTGCCATTTTTAGAACAATTTTCTTACACCCGAATATATTATATCACTAACGTCGTGTATTCCACGAATGTTATTATATATTTTCTATATTTATGTAGTGCATATCGTAGTTTTCTAGTAATTGTTTTTGCCTATTAGATCCTATATCGATACTTTAATATATCTACTGTACTGTATTATAAGTAGTTTTATATCGAGTTTATGATTTGTGTATAACTTAAATATTAAGTCGAAAGTTATCATATATAGAGTGCAATAATTCCGAAAAATTAATTATCGACTTTAAAATTATTTTTTTATAGGGCGAAATTTATTATTTCATTACTTGTGATTTATTTTAAGATTATTTTATACATACACTCCTTAACACTTATTGACTTATATATATATATAATTTCATATTACCCGTTGTAGACGTCAAACTACATGGGGTTGAATAATATAGTGTATAATATACCTATATTAAAGGTGTATGCGCGTCATCTACATAGTAAGTAATTCGTTATTATTACGGTATTCACCTTCGAAATAACGCCTAATAACTATAAAATATAGAAATATAGTCGCCTTACGAGTGGTAACAATATACGCGATATAAATAAAGCGGTATATATATATAGTAGTATATAATATATATATAATATATATACTGAAACGACTTTTTCATATAATAATACCATATATATATTTTACTACATAAATGACCTAATATATTGAATTCATTTCAAAAAATTCCAACTAGATTGCTCTATGACGTCATATTTATGATTAAACGCCATTTCCTGATATACTCTGATTACGGGCCACACTTTAAGACTGATTATTTATTTTCGTCAATGTCTAATGAGATGTATTCAAAAATATCCGAGTATATTAAATATTTTTTAGTGCCGACTATGCACAATACATATTTAGTGTAATTACTTATTGTTTCTTTTTGAAGAAATTTTATTAAATTTAATAGCTACTTTTTAATTCCTTATTATCGGAACTAATATAAAGTACAAATTTTTGAATTTTAGACAGTTTGATTCTTGTAAGCTTTTATTTATCCTAATAGACCTTAATTTTCTGCTATCTGAATTTGAAAAAATATAACAATAGACAATCGATCTGATAGTAATAGCACGAAAACAAGATAAAATAACGACTATGTATAGCACATATCTTAATAGACCTTTACTTGTAACTACGCGAACTTAGATCAACATTAATTTACCTGTGGTGCACTGTGAGTCACTATATGCACCTAAGTATCGATCTATTAGCACTTCCTAGAAAGCACACTTACGACACTCAATGAAAATTTTTATACTCTGTAAAAGAGAGGAGGTTGCACATATAGGGCAGGTTAGGACGATCATATCGAGGAGGGGAATCAGTGAGAGGATAATAACTGTTATACTATACACCCTATATTCCATACGACTACTAATAATCAACAGAACTGTTAAAATAATAATTCGACTATATATCAATAAAAAAGAAAGTTATACTTCACTTTGCATATACGTACCCATACGTAAATCACTTTTAAACTTTAATACTCTAATCAAACAAAATAAATTTAATACATAGAACACTACTTTTCCCAAACGCTTAATCATTATTTATATCTCTTCCATTCGAAACTTTCTTACTTTATGACACTAAGAGAAATTTCATTTCCGCAATACGCGAGTACAAATATATTTATCACTAAAAAGTATTAATACAGAGAATCAATCAAGCCACAATTGCATCAGCTATTGATAAATAGTTTTTCGTGTTTCCGCGTATCTGTATACTGTGTCGTTACTTGTATGTTAAATTTACTTATTATTTAGTTTTGTTACTAATGTGTTTCTCTTCTTACGTAGTGAATCTTGATTAAATTTATATGTGTTACGACTTGACGTTATACAGTTTCAGAAATACCAGTTACCATATAGCTAAAGAAAAACAATCGTTTCTATTCACTGTGCATATTTGACTGTAATTATGAGTGTTAAATCTTTGACCCTCACATCGATCGGGAACTGATATAAGTCGAAGTCTAAGTGCAAATTCACGTGTAATAATATAAATCTAATATAGGACTTAAGGAGAGAAATTATAGCGTGTGTGCGAATTGTATGTTATTCATTTCTTATATGATGCAAGAATGATGCTTAGCATATGATCTTTATCGCACCAAGCACCACCCAATAATAACCTTGCAGATCTTCGCTAGTTACAGTATAAATACTTAGACATAGTATTGCGTACCCATTTTTTAATATTCAGTCTCTTTTTTGCCTTCTACTTATCGAGAACATCGAGGAAATATTCAGTTTCGTTTATATCCCGATATATATGTCATAAATATAAAGAGAGTATAATAAAAGCTAAAAGAGAATATAAAAAAATCTTGTGTCTCCACTTAATTTTAATATTTCCATATATTATTTTATTTTCTTAATAAACTTAATCATAATACATAAATACCAAGTTAAACTTTATAATAATAATCATTATTATACAGAATGGAAAACAGGTACGACAATAAGAGTAAATTAAAAATTATGGTTATCTAAATAAATATACAAGGCAATATATTATTATTCTTTTGATATTATTCCTTAAGGGGCAAATATTCCAAATTTTATATGGTTATCTTACTTCAGAGTAAATAATTACACTGAGCAAAGATAGCACAAGAAAACTAATATAAATATATATGCGATAAGAGTGTGTGGAAAATTTCAAGCGTTTATATAAAAATTGAATATCACCAGTTAGGTAAAAAAATTCAGTTTTTAGTCTTATAATGACGTACGATATTAATTATCATATAATTCGAAAAAATACATTAATCAGACGGCAACATAAAATTTGATTTTATAGAAGAATAAGTTGTATTAATTATATATATATATATTATTATATATATATATTATATATATATATATATGATATATTTAAATTTTATATATATTATATTTTATATATATATTATATATTATATATTTATATATACTATATATAATTATAAGTTATATATATATATATTAATTAATTAATTAATATATTAATATATATATATTAAATATAATATATATAAGGTTAGTGTCTTAAATAAGCTGACATATCATGTAAACATATATATATAGGATAGTAAACAACATGCAAACCTACCAAGTAAGGCATATTACACATTGTTGCATATGCATGTGATACACTAGAAATAATGATAATAAAATATAAAAGAATTTTGCCGAGAGCGCCTATAAAAAAATAAATATGAGGGGTGAGCGCCTACGATGATGTTAATGGGTGTATTTAACATAACTAACGTAATATATACCCACGTATAGAGTAAACCATCTACCCGATGTAGTGAATGTAGGTAGTCTCTTAACTATAGTTACCTTCTATAGGTGTAACACGGGTGGGACTATAACCCCCCCTCCGGGGATGTCTCCGTAACACCCCGTCATTCTTTGATCTTTGATATCAGGTGTCAGCTAGCTAGGTCCTACTCCCGGATCCAACTCCTCTACCGGTGGATATTGAACATTCCCTCACCCCCATTCGTCCCCCATATCCGTCATCATCGATCACTTACTCACTATAAAAAGAGGTAAATAAACTCCTTTTTATGGAGGCATCGAGCTCGAGTCACCATACCTTATATTAATGCTTATATGATTATATATATAAATATATATTAATATTAATTATATAAATATATATATATATATATATATATATATTAATATATATATATTATATAAATTATTAATATATATATATATATTAATAATGGTAATATTAATTATTATACTATATTATATTATTATATTATATATATTAATATTAAAATATATATATTATAATATTATATATTTATATATATAATATATATATATAATATTATAATATATAATATTAATATTAATATATATATATATTAAATTATTAATATATATATATATATAATATTATTAATATTATATATATAATATAATATATATATATATATATATAATATATAGTTATATATAATATTAATTAATAAAATGAGAAAAAGAATCTATCAATAATATATAGTATTATAATATATATAATTAATATAATATTATAATATAATATAAATTAATTAATAATATATATATAATATATATATATATATATTATAATATAATATATAATAATTAATAATATATATATATATATATATAATATTTATATATATTATATATATTAAAAATAATATATTAATATAATATAAGTATAGTAATAATAATAATTTTATTAAAATAATATTAATAATTAATTAATATATATAATATATAATAAATATATATATATATATATATATATATATAATATATATATTAATATATATTAATATATATATATATTAATATTATATTATATAATATATATATATATATATATTATATATATAATAATATTATTATATATATATATATTAATATATAATATATATATACTATAATATATATATAATATATATAATATATACTATATACTATATATAATATATATTAACACTTTCAGGCTTTACCGTTATTCATTCGCGCATTTATTTAATTTTTTTTAATTTAGTCAACCTTAAATTCAGAGAAAAAGTTAATTAATTTTTAGAGGTAACTAAAAGTAAATATTCTTTTAAAAAAAATTATAAAAATAATAACTACTTTAAAAATTATGGATAGTACAAGAAAGCTAAAAACGTTCGTCTTATTAAAATAAGATACATTTTTCTTAATATTTTTACCATAATTTCCAGTTCATTTAATAAGATGTTAATTTTATTTTTTGTTTTCTCGAAAAGCTACGATAGCTACAAGAAAAACTAATAACCAATCCGTGGTGGAATCAGCTAAGAAAATTAATTTTTGAATGAGGTGCACCAGAGTAAAAGCTATTTTGTTGGGATATTTAATTTTTTTTCTCGAAAAACTACGATAGCTACAAGAAAACTAATACCATTCGTGGAATCAGCGTAGATAATTGTTCTAAAAAGGGCAAAATTTTTTTTTGATTTTTTGGGGCTATTTTTTTTTTTTTTTCAAAAACTACGATAGCTACAAGAAAAAAAATAACATTCGTGGAATCAGCGTAAGATAATTGTTCTAAAAAGGGCAAAATTTTTTTTTGATTTTTTGGGGCTATTTTATTTTTTTTCGAAAACTACGAACTTTTAGGGGATTGAGCAAAATAAAATTTTCGTTCAGCGTAAGAAAATTGTTCTGAAAATGGCAAAAAAAATGTTTTGGTTTTTGGGGCTATTTTATTTTTTTTTTTCTCAAAAAACTACGATGCTACAAGAAAACAAATAACATTTGTGGAATCAGCTTAAGAAAATTGTTCTGAAAAATGGCAAAAATTTTTTTGATTTTTGGTGCTATTTTATTTTTTTTCTCGAAAACTACGATAGCTACAAGAAAACTAATAACATTCGTGGAATCAGCGTAAGAAAATTGTTCTGAAAATGGCAAAAAAAATTTTTGTTTTTTTGTGGCTATTTTATTTTTTTTCTCAAAAACTACGATAGCTACAAGAAAACTAATAACATTCGTGGAATCAGCGTAAGAAAATTGTTCTAAAAATGGAAAAAAAAATTTTTGATTTTTTTTGGATATTTTATTTTTTTTCTCGAAAACTAGGCGATGAGCTACAAGAAAAACTAATTACACTCGTGGAATCAGCGTAAGATAGTTGTTCTGAAAATATGAAAATTTGTTTTTGGATTTTTTTTGGTATTTATTTTATTTTCTCGAAAACTACGATAGGTACAAGGAAACTATTGTTTTTCCATTTTTAAAACAAATTTCTTACCCTGATTCCAAAAAGTTTATTAATTTTTTTGTAACTATCGTAGTTTTCGAGAAAAAAAAATAAATAACCAAAAAAATCAAAAAATTTTTTTTTCCATATTTTAAAAAAAAAATTTTTTACGCTTATTCCACGAATGTTTTGAGTTTTCTTGTAGCTATCGCGTAGTTTTCGAGTTTTTTAGCACTAACACCTGCCGACCTTATATGCTCTGCCCGTTCGTTCGTTTGTTTGTTGAACTAATATAAGTCGAAAGTCTAAAGTGGCAAATTCCCGAGATAAATGATTTCGACTTAAATTTTTTGGGAAAAAATTATTTTCTCTTGTGATTTCTTAGATTTTCCACACTTAGACCTTGACTAATATCAGTCCCGTTGCGAGACGTCAACTAATATGGGTTGAAGTGATAGTTTAGTACCTTAAAAGTTGTTGCCGATCAAGTTAGATCGTTTTTCGGTTTCCCTTCGAAACGTCACTATAGTATAGTGTCGCCTTACGGGAATCGCAAAAGCGGCTGAACGCTTCCAAATGCCACTTTTTAGTGTATCGACTATCTTCAATCCGATTATGACGTCATATAGTGACGCCTGATCGGGAACTGATATAAGTCGAAGGTCTAAGTGCAAATTCCGGAAAATAATTTGGACTTAAAAAATTTTGTGAATTACAGGCTGGCACGAAAAAACGTTACTTTGTACTTCTCGGGAGATTGAGCAAAATAAAATTTTTGTTCCTTAAGCGAGTTATTTTCTAATCAAACAAAAAAAATTATTATGGAGTCTAGGATTTCGCAAAGCCCCTTAGAGTGAAGCGTGTCGTAACGAAGTAACAGAAAACTGCGGTCGCCTATCTCGAGGCGTCGCGTAATTGATTTTTTTTTGTTTCTTTATATAAAAAACTCGCTTAAGGAACAAAAAAATTATTTTGCAGTCTATATCTTTCGAAACATGATGCAACAGATTTAATTCGTTGATTCAGCAAAATAAAATTAAATTTGAATATTTGTATTTGTTTTATTTAAATTATATTGTGCTTAATAATCAAAAATAAATAAAGCTTTTAAAATATATTTTTAATTGTCAACTATGCAAAATTTAATTAAATTTAAATATTTTTGCTAAATAATATTGTTTTGCTTAATAGTAAAAAAATAAAGTTTTGAAATATATATTTGTAATTTAATTTGTCAAATAAGCAAAATTTAATTAAATTGCGATATTTGTTTTTTTTAATATGTTTTGCTTAATAATCAAAGAAATTCAAGCTTTTAAAATGTATTTTGAATATAATATGTCAGCTAAGCAAAATCTAATTAAAATTGAACAATGGATTATATTTTAAATTAATTAAATTGGAATATTTTGTTTTTCGAAATACTTTTTGCTTACTAATCATAATAAATCAATCTGACGTAACACTTTTCGTCTATAAAAGAGAGAGTTTTCGCTGCAAGGGTGTCATAGTTAATTCAAACGCACAACGAGGTGCTTCTTAGGCGAACAGAACATACGGCCAAATACGAATTGGTGAAACCGGATAACTTATTATATAACGAGCCGTTACCATTAGTAAACGCATCAAAGAGTTTCGAAATTACGACTTACTACTAATAATAGGAGCTTCTGTAACCCTCGCTCCTTTCGATCATTTGGTTTACGCGGCGACCGAATCTTGCGCTCGGCTTTTTATCAATCGAGACATGGAAAAGCGGTCCTGCGATAAAAATTGCCGCTTCAAATGCGCCAATATTGTAAAGGAGGATGTGATGCAAAAAAATCTTTTCGAATTTTTGGAAATTAAAAGCCAGAAAACCCTACGACAAAGTTTCCTCGAGAAACGCATCAAAAGATGTGATCCTAAAAATGAAAAACTGGGCAGTTTAAGACGAAGGAATAATGGATATTTCCTGCTAGATGACAGGTGGATTCGGGTTTGCAAGACTTTCTTCAAAAAAACTCTCAACATAGAGGATAAAGATATCAGAGCCGTAGTTCGCGCGAACCAAAGAAAACGGTGGAAAAACGAAAATCAGCGCAGTCCATTTTGCAACGTAAACTGCGGTCTCTCGTGCGAGGGCAAAGTAGATCGAATAAGTAGACGCGAAAATTTCGAAAACTATTTGAAACTCGCGAACGCGGAAAGCAAGGAAAGATTTTTGGGACAGCTTATCAAAATATTCAAGCCGAAATATCGATACCCGGTGCCATGCAGTCGCAGAAATTTTAATAAAGCGTTTTACTTGTTTGTCAATAAAGGGAAGAATCGAATTTGCAGGGGGTTCTTCAAGAAAACTTTCAATATTACGGATAATGTTATCAACGTCGTTGCCAAAAAGAAATACTCGGAAGGAGAACTCCAGCATTCGCGAGATCTCGTAAGAAACGAACATACAACTACCGTTCAAGTGGAAAACGTGACAAATGAAAACGTTAACAAATTATGAAGCGCGGTTCCCAAACGGGTAAATCGTGGCGTTTTTTCTCTTACCACTCATATTTGTTTCTCCAAGCGCTTAAAGTTCCCAATTCTAAATAAAAAACTAAATTGTTCTAAAAACATTACTAAAACTTCTTCATTCCTTCTTTTATACCTTTTTTTTATTTAAAAGAAGCCTAAGGCCGCCACATCTTCGTTTCTAATTTTGTTATTCGTGAGAATAAGTCACAATAAAATAATCCATAAAAGACTTGGTTAATAATCAAAACGAACGTGTTTGGAATATAATAAATTGTTGAAAAAAAAATTAATTAAAATGGAAATATAAAACGAACTACTTTGAAACACTTAACGTGAAAAATCTATTGGGGTTCCTTCCCCTTTACGCCCTCCATCGGCTGGCACGAAATAACGTTACTTTTTGCTTCTCGGGAGATGGACAAAATAAATTTTTCGTTCCCTAAGCGAGTTTTTCTCGAGGAAACCGAAAAAAAGTTACTGAATCTAGGGCTTCGAGTAGCCAGGTAAGGTTAAGCGTGTTTTAACGAAGTAATAGATCGAAACTGCGGTCACCTTTCGCGATCTGTCGATCATTTTTTCGAAGCGTCTTCGGATATCGTAAAACTAAAAGCAGCTGGAGAGTGTTTATACGCCCTTTGTTACTTTCCGTGGGGTTGCGGGCCTTGTAAAGAACACTTTGAAAATTAACATGAAAATATCTAAATTGTTCCTTCCCCCCTTTATGCTACGATCGGGGTACTAAATAACCAAAAATTTTTTTACGGAGTCATGGACTTCGCAAAGCCCCGTAAGTTTAAGCGTGTCGTACACATTTGATACGCTGATTCCACTAGCGTATATATGTTTTCTTGTACAATCATCGTTAGTTTTTAATTGGAAAAATAAAAACATCAAAAATCAAAAAATTTTTATCAATATATTTCAGAAACAATTATCTTAGCCTGATTCCACGAAAGTCTATAGTCTTATACTCTGTATCTATCGTAGTTTCGAGAAAACAAACATAAATATCTGAAAAAATAATACACAAAATATTTTGTAGTTCATTTTAAAATCAACTATCTTACGCTGATTCCACGAATGTTTATAAGTTTTCTTGTAAACATATCGTAATTATGATTGGAGAAAAAAGTTTAATTAATTTTAGAGGCTCACACTAAAACTAAATGATTTTTTTAAAAAAAAATTTAAATAATAACTGGACGAATTGTTCTACCATAGCATTACAACATAAAAACTACAAAAAAATTCGTGGAATCAGCGTAAGAAATTGTTCAATAAAACTAACATTGTCAAAAGAATTTTTTTTTGATTTTCTGTCGGGGCTATTGTTAATTTTCTTTCCCATCGAAAACTACGATAGCATCAAGAAAAACACTAATGAACATCTCGTTTGGAATCATGAACGTAAAGAAATATTGATTGCTAAGAAATGGATATACAAAAATTTTTCTATTCCTCTTTAAAGTCAATCGTTTTAAATTTTTAAGCTTATTCAAATATTTCAGGGTAAAATAAACTTGTTAGTATATGCAATGGAAAATCAGGCGAAGGAAAATTGATTTAGACAAAAAAATATAATGTAAAAGCTTTCCCGATTTTTATCTTTTTAATATTTACTTCTTAATTTTTTTTTTTTCGTCAGAAAACTTAAACGACTAAGCTACAAAGAAACATAAATACATTCAGTGAAATCAGGCGATAGATACAGCAAAATTGTTATTCCTAAAAATGGCAAAAAAATTTTTTTTGGTTTTTTGGGTAGTTATTTTATTATTTTTTTGCGTCCAGAAAAAACTAACGATATAGCTACAAAGTTGTGAAATTTTTTAGTAAAAACTAATTAACATTTCTCTTTCAAAATGAGTTTTAAGAAATATAATTGTATATAGCAGAATATTAAAATATTTGTTTTTCGAAGTGTGGTTGGAGATTCTACTTTTGTATTTTTCTCGAAAACTACGAATAAGAGTTAACAGGGAACTATATGTTACTGATATTAAAATATATCCATTTTTAAACCAAATTTCTTACGCTGATCACACAAGAGTTATTATTTTTTTTGTAGTCTATCGTAGTTCAAGAGGAATAACATAAATCAAACAAAAAAATCAAAAATTTTTTTTTTTCATTTTAGACTAAAATAATATATAATATATTAGTGTACTCATAAATAGAATATATAATATTATAAGATATATATATATATATATATATATATATATATCTGATATATACAATATAATAAACTTATATTACACATATTCATTAAAATACAATTACTATATATAGATATATATATATATATATATAAGATTTTAGCTCACTTAGACCCTTTGATCATATTTACGTTCCCGTTTGAATCGATCACTATATTTATAATTTCGAGTTGAAAGCGAGTTTTATAAAACGCGCGACTGAAAAGAGTGGCATTTTGAAAAGCGTTTCAGTTATTTACCGATTTGCGATTCCGTAGGACTGTGCGACACTAAGTAATATTAGTTCAACAAATCTAAACGAACGAACTGCCCGTCAAGAGAATAATATAGTCGAATGGTCTAAGTAGTCCAAAAAACTCGACAAACACGAATAGCTACACAGAACTAAATAAACATTACGTAGGAATCAAAGCGTAAGATATTTTGGTTATACTTAAAGTGGAAAATAAAAATGTTTTTGTGATTTTTTTGTTATTTATCTATTTTATTTCTGCGAAAACTACGATGCTACAAATAATAACCTTTTTGGGAATCAGCGGTAAGAAACTTGTTTATAAAAATGGAAAAACAATTAGTTTCCTTGTACCCTTGCCTAGTTCCTTTCGGGGTCAGGCACTGAATCTAGGCAGATGGTATCATTTAACTTCGTCTCGTATGCTTTTTCCTTTCTTTCTTTCTTTTTTTCTATTCTTCTTTTTACTTGCTATTTAATGTAATAGCGTTTTTCATATTAATTAATTATTAATTTTTAAATATATTCAAGAGAAAGTTCGAAACGGTATCCTTTCCTCCTCTTCCCAAACATCATATAAACACTCTTCTTTCTTTTTATAGTATTATAATATTTCATTTCTTTTATATAGGTATGAGGATGATATTTGACTTACGACATGTTATGCAAGCACTCGTTATCATAGCCGCTCGAGAGATAGATACATTGATCACTATCACGAGTACAATACGAGGAGATGACTATATACGAGAGTATATGTTGATGTAGCGGTGTAGGATGGTCGTCGTGATATGGCTAAGCACTTCTTACTGCTATATAGAGCATATTAATGCTATAATGGATTCTATTCTTAGAGAGGACCGTATGTAGTAGAGTGGATTAAGGAACTAAAACCATAATCTTAATCCTATTATAATGTAATAATTCTTATAAAAAAACAACAAAAAAAAATAAGACTGTTAAAACTATTTTTCTCTTCTAAAAAATAATTTGGTCAGTTTTGGTTTAAATTTATATCGGGGTTATTAATATTAAATCCTCTTATATGGGACAAATATTTTTGTGCAACTCCATACACTTCTTTTCAGCCCTTTAAATCTCAACTGGCTAATCTGTCTTTTATTATATGGTTATACTTATTTTTTGCATTGATTTCACACTCATATTACCCATAGATTTCTGGTATACTCTTTGGGCTGGGCAAAATAGACCAACACTGGAAATATAAGTATATCATGACTTAAGTTATTGTTTAATATAACATGTAATGGACATAGTTACTTCTGGCAAAATCTTGAGGCTAATAGTCCTCTAGCCCAGGTCCAGTATAGCAAAAGAATAGTTTCCTAATTTACATTCTCTTATTTGGTTATACATTAATCGATATTTATTTAATATAATTCTAAATTAAGCTCATCGGCTATATCGCTTTGTATCCTCAGATTGGTTTCATTATCTTCTGGTTCAAGCAAACATCCTTTTATTACAAACACTGCCTCCAACTAAAAAAGACAATAAATAGAGAATTTAATCTGTTATTCTTCGGTTAATCGCCTCTTTTCTGGCTACTAGAACGCAATTTTGTCAGAGTACACCACTCCCTAATTCTACTTACTATTACTTATATAATCAAAGAAATAGCTCCCACATAGAAAGGGAATATGGGTACAATATATATATATATATAATAATATATATTATATATAGGAGTATGATTATCCTTTTGGGTGTTATTACTAATTATTTTAAAAATAAATTCAATTGGAAATGGATATTAGGATCTGGGTAGGATCCTAATCTTATCCTTTACTACATAATCAAAATTTATTTCACTAGGTAAAGTTTCATTAAGGACTAATTTAGGAGATTAGGATATCAAAATTTATACACAGTAAATCGCCTCTTATGGACTGATAGGCGACCGGTCGAGCAACATCATCGGCTTGGGAATAATCAATGAATCTCTGCTCATTTTTACACAGGGGTAAGTCCGACTAGCGCACCTCCGCACCTCGAGAAAAACTGTAGTCCGCTATGCGCTCCCTCGCCTTATTCAACCATCAAACTCCGCTACTTTTGCACGGTCCGCACGTAAACCGCAACGTCTCCGCACGATCCCTAATTTTTCTTTGTTCAAATTTATCTACGGAAGAACCACTACCTATCAGAACAATAATGTGACCACCTTAAATCTTTATATGAAATATTTTAAGGCATGACTTTCTATTCTACTAATTCTGATAAGTTACTTCATAACAAACACCATAACACCAAAATACTCTCTTTTATTAAAAATTTCCCTTGAGTTGGGCACCTTCTCTAAAGTTAGGACTTAAAATACCCTTATAATTCCCCTATATATTTTATCGTGGTATATGTATTAACCAGGTCATTTTCCTTCATGACAATATTATGATTATTATTTTTTAATCATTTAAAATATATATATTTTCATTATAAAACTTTTTACCGTCTGTACTAAATTAAAATTGATCGTTATGCATATTCTTATTCACAATTATTAAAGTTTTAACTACTGGGATTCAATACTACATTATAACAAGAAGGTGGTCATGGATCTATACTAGTAGTTGAAACCTTCAATATATATATATATATATATCACAGAAAATAATATTTCACTTTTTTTTTATTTTTTATTCAGTAAATATTAAATTTTATAAAAACTCAAATATAATACATATACATAAATAGGAAAGTTTTATCTATTGCTTACACACCAAGGGAACTGAGCTTCTACTTAATCAAAAATTGCTGAAATCAGGATAAACTATCTATAATATAAATGTTTTATTGAGGCATTGAAAAATTGCACATCAAGAAATGGCGCTTAATTTAGAATAATAATGGAGCTTGGAAATTAACAGTTCTCAAACACCACAATTTATTTCCAGTTTATCCGAGCAACCTATTATAATTTATGCTTCTTTTCCCTCATAAGAGACCACTTCCACACCATGCAGTTGTATGTCTTCATAACTGCGAGGCCTAGGACACCACCAAGGAGACAAATCACAATATTAACTTTATAGACACTGCAGAATTATTGGCAAACTGGTTTTAGTTATCAATAATTAAGAAAATTTTGAGATAGCTAAACAATGCTAACCTGCCCCTCAGAAAAATTTTTTTGCTCTAAACAAAAAAGCAGAGAAAGTACTTTTGTGGTACTCACCTTCCTTTGGCCATGGTCTCCGCAGGCTGGGATTTAAGCAAATTAGGTGATGCGTTGGTGTTCTAATAATATTTCCCCTTGCCCACCCTTAACTACTTAGAACATTACATTTATTCGACTTTTAAGGATCTAGATCTGTTGCAAATAGTTTCGCGAACGGCGCAAGAATACTATTCGTTGTTCTGAGATGCGAGGTTGAGTAATGCCATAATCTAAATGTCAGTTGAAAATAGTGCTCTGCCTTCTTTATGGGATTATCACTCTTAAGACCAGTACTTCTGTTCACCTAAAGGTGGAGGCGATTGCTAGCCCCGCCATTATGTGGAGTGGGCGGATATGAGCACAGGTGCGCTTAGAGGGCGCGCTGTTTAAAAGTTGGCCCTGAGGAAAAGAAGGGTGGGAGGTGTTTTGGCTGATAGTGTGATGATATGTCTCCATCTAACTTAATATTTTAAAGAGTTCTCGTGAAATAAAACCTACCTATTCAGATACACATTACATCGGGATTTTTCTTAACGTAATTTTTTATATTTTTATTCCTGTAAGCTTGATTGTATAAATTTAGTTTTTATACTATTTAATTATAATATTTTATAACTATAATATATATTTATATTATATATAAATATATATATATATATATATTTTCTAATACTTAAACTAGTATCATAGATATATATAAGTATAATAGCTTATTAACTTAGTAAGTAAAAAAATATTAAACTGCACATTTCAAAATTTCAATTGATTTTCAAAGAGGTTCGCCGTGGCCATACCTTTAAATCATTCTGCCTCCGCTTTCTTCTGAATAATAAGACCAGGTAATTGTTGAGAGATATATACTCGACTCACTCGGCTCAAGCTATTTCGCGTACTCACTTTCTAGCGATGCAAGAAACGTCAGTGGAGTCACAGCACACAGATCTAATTTCGTCCCAAGACTTTAGTGAATCCATGAAAGCCTTCGATTCTCCTCAGAGGGCCAATGCTAATGCTCAAGTTAGTCAAGGCGGGACCTCTCGAGTTTAGCCGATCATTCACTGAGCGTACCGTGTAGGCGGGAGATTAGTGGCGAGAAAAGCCGAAATATTGCAGGAGTCACTAGGGAAACGGATACGCAAGTGTCAATGAGAGGGGAAATAGTATATAATAAATCAATATATATAACAAATTTATATATATTTATTTATCTATTATATATATATGTATTGTTTTTTATTTATTATTATTTAGAATATATTTTTATTATTTTTTATCATGTTTTTTGATTTTTTGTTTGTTTCTCTTTTTATGTATTTTTATGTGTGTGTCTATGTAAGCAGGGCGGGGGGAAAACCCAAATAGAGCGAGATGATAAGAGATAGATGGATGTGTATATATTATATATATATATATCTATATATATATATATTATATATATATATATATATATAGTATAAGTTATATATATATATATATTATAATATATATATATAGTTATAATATATTAAATATTATACTATTTATATATATATATTAATATATATATATATATATAATATATATATAGTAATATATATAGTTATATATATTTGGGTTTTACACAGAATTGATTTAGATATTGCCGTTATTATTATAGTAATAATATAATTAAATTATAAGTTATAGATGAGGGTAAGTAGTAGCAATGACAAATCCAATTTAAGATGTTATTTATCTATGATATGGTACCTTTAAGGAGGTTGAGATTATTTTTTGAAGTTTAATTATTTAAAAAAACAATAAGTCTTAGAGTAAAAGTATAAATTAGTTATAAATTTAAGATAAAAATTATATTTCTTTTAATTTAACCAATAAGGAATTCTTAATAAAGTAAACTATATTTTTTCATTTTTTTAAAAGGTGCGGACAAAAGAGCGGAACTTTTTTTTGATTCCGCCTGTGCAGTCCCGCTAATTTTTCTGACGACTATTCCGCACCTCGCTAGTTTCCACCTATTCTGGTAGTCCGCTCGGAGGGGACTAGCGGACTAGCGGACCTAAAGAAGCGGAAGTGCCCCTCTGATATATATAATATATATAATATATATATATATAATTTATATATATATATATATATATTATATGTATTATTATATTATATAATATATATATCTGGCCATACTCGTCCACTACCACTTATCTCTTGAAAGGAATGCTAACTGCCAGGCCTCGGAGAAGGGTGTCGTGATCGCCGTCATCGGCTTCCTATCTTTCGGCGAAAATGTAATGAATCATATAGGTAAATTGGAATGTCAGAGGAATAAATGTTGGGAGAGAGGTGGATGGATTGATTTAAAAGGGCAAAATTTGATTTGCTCGCTTTGACCGAAACAAAACAAAGATGAAAGGAAACAGTGAAATGAGTGGTGTGGTGTGAAATGGTGTGTGTGCTGGTGTGGAGAGGAATTGAGGGGGGAGAGAAGTATTGCAATTTTTGATGATGAACTTGTGGTAAGTACAATAAGCTATGGTAGAACTTTTGTGTGTGTGAGTTCCCTAGAATTTTTCTCTAATGGTTATTTTAAAAGTTTGGAAAAGGTCAACTATGTGTGGTTGTGGACGTATGGTCCATCTGAGGGATTATTGGATCAATATGTTGTTCTGAGGGTGATGTTGTAGAGAATGATGTTTTGGATGGGTGTGAGGTAGGACCTTTCAGATTTGACAAGTAATTGGGGACCTGAATGGGTCTGGGATAGTATTGTTCAAAAGAGAGGGAACTGGTGTACGCTAGTAACAGGATCTGGTTTTGGGGTTCTCGGTGGATTTGAAAGAAAATGAGTGAATGTGGTAGGAAGGGTGATTGGATGTTTTCTGTGAGGAGAGAGGTTGTGTGTAAGTAAATAACTTTCTTTCCTTTCCTTAATCACAAGAGTTTATCCACAGTAAATCTAGAGTTGGTGTAGGTAGAGATGGTATCTGAAGTGAAAAAGTATGGATTATTTTTTGTGTTGGTTGAAGGAAGGAGATGATTTGAGTATGTGGTTGGAAATGTTTAAAATTCAGTGAGGGTTAGGAATGGGATTAAATCGGTCCTATGTTGTTTATATATAACTTAATGGAATAGAGAGAGTTGGATGAAGAGAAAGAGAGAAAGTGGATACGGAAGGAAGTGGGTTAATGAAGAGTGAGAAGTTAAGTGAACAAGGTAATATAAGGATAAGTTTGTAAGAGCGCTTGCAAGTAAAATCGGTTGAATGTGAACACGTTGTTTGAAACTAAACAAATCTGGGAGCAATGAAGGAAGCAATTGTAGCAGTGCAAAAGAAGTATGTGGAGGTGCTAACGTAGGAAGTAAGAATGTTAAACAGTGAGTGGTGGATGAAGAGAGTGATGCAAGCAGATTAACAAAGTAAAAAAGAAGAGTGGTTGACTAAAAGCAAATGATGAAGTTTCATAAGAAAGATGTTTGGAATTATATAGGAGGGAAAAGGAGATTAATGATGCAAACGTAAGAGGAAGAGAGGTAAATGAACAGTTTTGAAGGAGGATGAAATGGGGGACTTACAAGGGAATAGGGAAGCTTCTTCTGGAAGGAAGCGCGAAAGGTAAGAATGAAGATAAGGGGAACCTGCTTAGAATAATGACTAGGGATGGTTGGCGCTTTTGGTAACTCGATGAAACGGATGTGAGGGGCAGTGTGAAAGAACACTTTGAAAAATCTAAAATATTGGCAGTAATGAAAGAGGTGATAGTGGAAAATGTGTGTGGGTTTGATAGGTGCAAGAAGGAAATATGTGTATTTTGGGGATGAGGTTATTAGCAAGGAGGGTAGAGTGAGAAAGTTGACGAAATGGTAATCTGCAGGTATAGATATTACTGGTGAAATGTCAAAACGGATTAAGAAATGAATTGATTGGATTTGGAAGTTGTGTAATAAAGCGTTTATGGGAGGGTATTTCCGAGGGTTGGAGGAGAGCAAGTAATAGTTTAACCCTATATAAGGGTAAGGGAGATAAGGGGAACTGTAGAAATTATAGGGGAGTTAGTTTATTGAGTGTTGTATGGAAGATATATGCTGGTATTTTGGGCGAAAGAGCTCGTCGAGTGACTGAGGACTTGATTGGTGAAGAACAAGGTGCATTTAGAAAGTGGTAGAGGATGTGTGTATCAAATCTTTACATTGAAACAAATGTTGAAAAAATGAGGAGAAGAAGAATATATTGTATTTTGATATCATGGATTTGCAATAGGCGTATGATAAGGTTAATAAGGAAGCTATATGGCAGGTGTTAGTGATATATGGTGTTGGTGATAGGCTTCTGAATGGAAATCAAAAAGTATGTATGTATGACGATAGTGATGACGAGTGTGTAAGAATAAATGGTGTAAAAGTGATTGGTTTTATTATTAATAGCGTAGTGAGGCAGGGTTGTGTTTATTCTCCTTGGTTATTTCAATTTGTTGTATATGGAGGTTATGAAAGAATTAGACGGTGGGGGTGGCAGGAAAATGGTGTTAGAAATGATGGAGAATGGAGATGGTGGAGGTGCCTACCTAATTAATATGGCAGATGATTTGGTTCCCGTGTGGCGAATCTGAAGAGAGTTTGAGAGGATTGGTAGAGAGATTTGGCATTGTGTGTGAAAGGAGAGGTTGAAAGTAATAGATAAGAGTAAGGTCATGTTGGATGGCGAGCAACAGTATGGAAGTGTTGTGGTTAGATGGTGAGGCAGCTGGAACAAAAGTGTCTGAGTTTAAAATATTTAGGGTATATGTTGGATGGAAAGGGAACGGGTGATGCAGAGTGGTAGTAGGAAAGTTGTTGAATTTTGTAGGAAAGGTGGCTGGTGCATTAAATCATTGGTGAATGTAAAGGAATAACTAAAGTCTTGAGTGCGCTAGGGTCTTACAATGGGGTATGTTGTTATATATAAAAAAATATATTTAGAGTCACTGTAAGGAATTACCGAAAATTACATCGACCAGATCTAAGTTCCAATGTGTTCAGATGGACAATCTTAGGAGTGTATTGTTTGAGAAGAATTGATAATGAGGAATGAATGTATTAGAGAGTTGTGGTGTGGTGTGAAGAGTGCCTATTCGCGAGAAAAATATGAAAGTATGGTTTGAATGGTTTTGTCATGTTAGGAAAGGATGAAATGAGTGTCGGCTGGGTGAATTGGTTAAGCGGTTGTATAAGTGGCGAGTGTGTTGGGAGGGAACCGACCGGCCTGTTAAGAACCGATGAAAAAGTGGAATTGAGGTCAGCAAAACGAATGTTTGAAGGAGAGAATGTGAGTTTTGGCAGAGGCGAGAAATAAAAGGTGCTTATAAGGAGTGATGCGCGGGTTTTGGTTTTAAAAGGGGTTATGGTTGTGGCCCCACCTGGGCCAAGGGATGAACCCTTACACTAACGATTTACCATAGTGGAGGGTCCGTCGCGGTTCCGCGTGAGAAGCTCTAGGGGGGTGGAATTTTGCCTTACTGTTTTTATGTGTTTTAATTTGCTAATTAATGGTAAGGTAATGGTGAATAAAGGTTAATTTTGGCGACTCTTTTGGTCATATTTCTCATAATCTGCTTTTCTTTTCCGATGGCCGTCGCGCACCTCACCTTACTCCCAGCCTTGGGAATTAAAAGGAAGATGAAGAAGTAGAAGAATATATATAATATATAATATATATTAATATATAATATTATATATATTATATATATATTATATATATATATATTATTATATATAATATTATATATATATATATAATATATATATATATATATATAATATATATATATTATATATATATTATTAATATATATATATATATATTATAATATATATATAGTATATAATTATATATTATAATATTAATATATTTAATATATATATATTATATATATAAATATATAATAGTATTATATTATTATTATA
>JABUQX010053658.1:27500-50886 GCA_015478945.1 Trachelipus rathkii | reverse complement strand
AACTATCAGTGGAGAAACACGATAATTCTACAATTATATGAAATATAACAAATTTCGGCAAGACAGTTATTGGAAAAAATGATAATAATAATATACTATTTCATATTTCTATATACCTGTTTAACTGGTACGAGTTTGGCGGCGAAAATTTTAAATTCATTTTGATATAGCCTAAATCAATATTTTTTATTAATTATATTTTTTATATTTTATATATTTAATTTTTATTTATTATATTTTTCTTAACTAAACATTTGATTAATTAGAGGAATTTTAAATTTTAACATATTTAACTTTTATTTACCAAAAAATAGAAATTAATACTTCTCTCTTAACAATGTGGACCTTAAATATCTTTATTTTATTTATTATTATTTAATTATTTATATATTAATTATTATTATTAATTATATCATTATTTATTGATATTAATATATATATTATTGATTTGATTATTTTATTATTTTTAATTATCTATCTATTATATTATATTTTTATTACTTATTAGGTATTATTATTATTATATTATTATATTTATTATATTATTATTATTTGTAATTATTTTTATTATTATTGTTATAAAACTCGTAGTAAGTTTAATTTCTAAAATACTATGCTTGCAATAGTGTCTAAGTGGAATCTAAACTATTATTATATTCGTAATTAATTAATAAAATAGACATATAAAACATTGGGGTCAAAAGAGAAACAAGACAACTGTTTTTACCATTCCTCTAGCTAGTGTGGCTCATTAATTATTATATTATATTATTATTTTATTTATATTTTTTATTTATTATAATATTATTCATTATAAAGATATTATATATATATTATTATTATTATTATTATGATTGAATTTATATTATATTATTTTTTTTTTTTTATTTTTTTTTTCTTTTAGTTATTATATTAAGATTATTTTTTATTATTATATTTTTATTTATTATTTTAGTATTATTTTAATTATTATTATTATTATTATTTTATTATTATTTAGTTATCATTATATTATATTAATTATTATATTATTAATTATTATTATATATTTTTATTTTATTATTTATTTATTATTATTTAATTATTATTATATATTATTAATTATTATTTAATTAATTGATATTATTATATATATTATATATTAGTATACGCTATTAATAACACCTAAAGTTATTCTGCAAATTAACTATGTCAAGACCAAATACATGTAGGTTTCAATAGTTAACACAAACGAAGTCAAAATTGTAGTGCAAACTATTATTCCGTTTTTTAATCCAAGGCTTACGTGCTTTCCTGGCGTGCGTACATAATTGAGTGTAAGCAACGCCAAAGGATCGTTTTCAAAAATGGGGAACAACAATTTTTCTGATTCATTGAACATAATAAATATGGATGGAGAGAACAGAAGTAAAATCAAAATAAATAAATTTTAGTGATTAAGAAATACTCTTAATTTTAGTTTTTGAATCGAATTCGTGTAAAATCGTAATCTTTTTGTTAAAAAACTAATGAGAATATTGTTTTATTAATAATATATATTTATATATATTAATATATATATATATATCTTAGTATATAATATAATATAATATATATAAAGAGTATATATACTAGTAAGGACTCGGACTGTCCCGTACAATAATATAAAAATTACCAAATTGTTATTGCAATCTACAAATATTGCATTTAAGCAAATACATCTCATATTTAAAAATCCCTACAGAAATATTTGAAAGGAAATAATATTTTTAACTAAGGAGGTTAGAAACTTTCTTTTAGTAACTAAGCGTTTACCTATTAATACCTGGTAACTAAAAACGTAATTGGCTTAGCAACTTACATATGATATCCAAACCAGATTACCTATATGTGGCACGATTCCAAAATTAACGACTCTATACTGATGAATGCTTTCTATTCAAGATGGCCGCTTTTATATTTCCTACTTGTGCCCTGTCTCCGTCATGGTTAGAAATAATTTGTACCTGTCAATAGATAGCAAATATTTTGTAGATTGTTATCCCTTCGAGAAATCGCCTTTCTACAGAAGACTTCAACCATTGCCTCTTCTCAAAGCTTTACCCTAAACGCCGAATCATCCTTGCTGTCTACGTGTCCTTCTCTAGCTATCTATGTCTTTCCTTAATTAGGGGCCCAAACTTGTGACATACTCTACGCCTCACATAGCGGCTATATAAGTTTACTATAACTTCCGGTTTTTCTTAGATAAACGACATTGCGATTATTATACCTAGCTTATTAGCTTATTCCTTGCTTCCAAAAAGCCTGATAGTTACTTTCATTACTGCTAAAGTCACACCTAAATTTTCTTGGTCCACAGACTACAAGCCAATTCCCATTCATATCGTATTTAACTTTATATTGGTTTATATAGGTGATATGATATATACCTAACACCTTTTTACCTATTATTTTATTTGCAACTTATTGCCCACTCAAAGAAGTTTATTCATCATTTTATTTTTTTAATTACATTCTCACTTTAATTATACTTATATTTAGTAGGTAAGCTAACTATATCATATTGGGTATCTATTCATGCAAAACTTTACGGATAGCTTTATATAACATTATTTTATTTAAATATATATCTATATCCATTCTATTAATTTAATTATATTAATAATATATTATATTTTATAATTAATTAATTATATTATATATTATTATTATATATATTTATATAATATATATTATTTAATATATATATTAATATATATTTATATATAATATTTATAATAATATATTATAATATATTAATATATAATATATTTAATTTTAATATATATTATATATATATATATGAATAATATTATAATATTAATTTAAATTTATTTTACTATTTATATTGTATATAGTTAATATTTTAGATTATTATTAATATATTATTAATTAATTATATACAATCAAGCCTGGGTGAGCGTTATCCTATGCACTACTAGAAGTATTGCGGACCCATGGCCTTAATGGCGTCATTAACGCATAATTATTGTATAGGCAGCAGGTGCTAAGGTAGCAATAATTATTTATATAATAATAAGATAGGATATAAGTGATAACGTTAAATGCAATAAGGTGCAATACTATAGACCAATTCTTCTGATCGCGTCATAAGTCTGCGGCGTACTATAGCTTTAGCGTCCATATCAGCTTCGCCCTAATTAACTTAATAGTAAACAAGCATTATTTTTTTCCACTTATAAAGCTAGTAACTAAGATGACGTTGGCATAAACTTTGCAATTATCGATTCTAAAAACCAGTTGGTAAAACTTTTAATTATGATTAATATATTAATATATATAATATATTATATACTATTATTAATATATAATATATATATAAATAAATATTATATTTATATATATTATTATATATTAATAAATATATTATTAATATAAATTATTAAGGTTTTTTAGATCACGAAAATTTCCCCAGTCCGAGGATTATCATGAACTTATATTAGTGAATTAATACTAGGTAAGTCTACATGGATTCCGCCTCCTGGGGATGTACTTTGAGGTATCAATTGAAAAAGCCCAGAATATATCTCACTCTCATACGCCATGCACCCTCACAACTATACAAAACACACACTAACAAAAACCTACAAATCACAAACAACAAACACACCCACAACACAACCACCACCACACCACACACACACACACACACTACAACACACACACAAGCAATATATATTATGTATAATATATATATTTTTATAATATATATTATATTATATAATATCATATATATATATTACTATATATAATATATATATATTTTATTAATTTATATATTAATATTTATATTATATATTAAATCTACTGGTAAAGTCATAGAGTACTAATTTAGAGCACACACTTTTAAAATAAGTTGCAATGCTAATAGATTTGAATCAACTTTATTATATTGGTAGAACAATCTATGATAATAATTTGACCTAAATATAAGAAATAGTGTTTAATAAAGTTATTATAAAGTCTTCAATGTAATTTTAGGTTTTTCTTTCTTCTAACATGAGCTTATTTATAATTATAAATAATATATATAACCAATAATATATAAAATATTATATAAATAGCACAGATAAATATTACAGTAGTTAAATATCCTTACATTATACATGATAAAACAACCTGCATTAGTAGCAATATCTCAAGAAATCAGAATAGGTAAGACCAAAGTGTCATTCAGCAAAACTAATGATTTTAATTTTATACTACCGTTTAGTTTTCTTTTTCACACAATAATACAATTGTGAAGTTTGAACTATTATTAGTAACCTCAAGCTATAATTTGACGATATTTGAAATACATATATATATATAGTAATATATCATTATAAGTGTTTTTATATTTTATTAAATTACCATTTTTTAAAGAATTTATTACTTTTCATATTGTATATAATTTATCAATGATATATATAATATAATTATGTAAATATTTTAAATTAGATATATTTCGATATATACCGATAATAGACACTGGATCTTTGGTAAGTTGAGAATTTTTAGTGTATTATACCGAATATAATATAAATATTTTCAATATATATTATACATATATTAATTATTATCAATGTGTCAATGGAAAAAAACGAGGGTGTTGAACACTGCACATATCTCGTGACTATTTAGGCACTTCACATATCGAACAGTTGAGCACGTTAGACCATGTCTATCTCCGCTGACATATGGGACTTTCAATTTAAAATGATTCTAAAGTGTTATGCGAAATTTAGTTGGCTGTTATAGAGAGAATTATACAAATTGTGAACAAAAATGTATTCTTTTGCTGAATTTAGTTATGGGATCGAGCCACTCCCGAAACGTTTATCAAAGCGTCAGTTTAACGAAACTTTAGGATATCCCAAAGAAAGCAATGAAATTAATGGGTGGGGTAATGAAAATTTTTTTATGCATTACGAATTTAATATATAACTATGTTCATCAAAAGGCTAATTTTTACTTTCTTTGAAACATTAATTAGTATAGAGAAATTTTTGATTAGCTTGAATACTAATTATATTTGATATAATATATATATATATCTTATCTATATATTTATAATATATATTATATATATATATGTATATTTATATATACTCTTTTTTTTTCCCTATATTAATGATATTAGCTATAATATATATATAAAATCACCAGAATAGTAAATATCATAATAGTATTATTATATATACTTAGAATTTTCAGAAAACATAACAAGTAATATGATTAATATATATACTCTGGGTACGGAGTGCAGTAAGTTCATGATCGGGGGTCACATTCGCAATGATATGTTTGCGGGTCAATAGTTTACTTGAGGAAAGCAGATGTGATATGCTTAGTTTGAAGCACTTAAAATTTCCTAGTTCTGTATGCACGTATAAACCTAAAAATAGAGATGTACAGGAGAATTATGATTTGATTTGAATTTGTTAAAGGTAGAATCACCTTCGTTCTTTGCATTTAAAATTCATTCAAGATACAAGTTCGCAGGTCCTGAATGATATTATTATTGACTGTTTAGATTCTGAAAGTAACCATGATGGGTAGTAGGATAAAGTAGCAGCGTAGTTACAAAAGACACTGTTATTTGTTTCTTTTAAACAGAATATTCTCATTTGAACATCTTAGGGTGAGTCTAGTACTGCAGAAGCAGCAACAGGTAAGGAGCGGATAATATAGACGACTATGATCTCGCATTTATGGGCACGCTGTATTATTTGTTAGACAATTTAGCGAGTATTTATTTAGAGAACAGCTTTGTGGGAATTAAGTCAGATAAATATACATGAATTGTGTGTTTTGTATGTAAACATGCTTGACAATGTTATTGTCAGACAACCATACTAACCATGTAACTTCTGGAAAAGTGTATGAAAGGTCGCATATAGAGAAAATGTTTGGCAAGGTAACAGGACATTCGCTATGTGGTGACATTTTTTACCCAGACTATGTGATGTTAGGAAGAGGTAGATCACTGGTTTTGCTAGGCACCTGACGCAAATCTCTATTGTAGAAGTCTCTAGTATTGTGTATACATATAATGACCGACAATATATTATATGCTTGTATACGCTGATCTCTGATGGATACCATATGACTGTACAAAGTTTAGGATTATAATTTTTAGGCTTCAGCAAAGCATTTTGATAAGGTTACTCCAACAGGAAGGACTGATTAAGAGTTATTGTCTAATGTATTGGCTATAGTGGGTAGTGGTTACATCAGTTGGCAATTAAAGGATAGATGTATGCTTATTTGGTGTGTGTGTCAATATTTAAAGTGGAAATACCGTTGTTGTGCAATCTATTATGGCAATGAACGTCATCATGATGAAATGACGTGAAGAGAGTTGATAATGTTTGGACCCCCTAAGCAGATCTCTAAGTGCTGGGAGGCGCTGGGAACCTTCGGTTGAAAATTTATGATGGTTGCGCTCATTGTAAGGTTGTTACACTCACTACAATTGTAAGAAGCTAGTTATATATATATAGTAGTTAATATATATAATATGGTTCCATCATGTGATATATCGAATAATATGAGGCCTAAGTTTTGTTCTATTACCATTACTATATATATTATATATATATAATATATATATATATATATAACTATATAAATATCAATCTATATATATATATATTTATCGACTTAGTATAGATTGATACTCAGTTATCTATAATTTAATAAGCAATACAATTGACATTTAGTAAAGCAGATTGAAGTGGTTACTTTTTATAGATATATATCAGACTGCGATTGCAGAGCGCGCGCGGTCGTATATATTCCTAATTGTTTTTTTGGTATACGCCGGTTCAGCCGGCGACCGTATGGAGCCTTAGTTGCCTTGTCTCACGTGGACCTAGTGCGCCCGTCAAGACGCCTTTAGATCAGCCGCCTGTATATTTTCTTGTCTTTTAATTCAGCTTATGGACGTTACTTGTTTAGCGCGCTACTCGCTTTGCCCTGCTGCGACTTTTCGCCGGCGGTGGCTGGTTTGCTTATTAGATTTCTATGACATAATAGCTACCCGATACTTTAGATTCGCTCTAATAAAAGTCTAGCTTTTATAAGGAAAGAAAAACAATTTATTAATTAATTACGAGCTAATTTAAGAACACGGATAGTAAACGCTTATATACTTACGACTTCTTTCTCCATCGAATTCTGTCCTCTGCTTGCGTCCTGTTTTACCAGTGGAGGGTTCGAAGGCACGATGGTTTGAGGGAAAAAGAAGTTGAAAACGTATTTTCAGCAGCCATAATTTGCCAATAATGCTTATTGTGTTAAGAACTTATCTGAACTGTTATTATATAATATTTATATATATATATATATATATTATATATAATAATATTTATTATATATTAATATTATATATATAATTAATTATTAATAGTATATATATATATATATATAATATCGATTATAATTATATAAATAATTATGTTAATAATATTAAATGCTATTCTGGATTATTGCACTGTCAATCAATCTTCATATAATTCATTTATAATTGCATGATGATGTTATATCATACATATATCATATTAATATACTTGCTATTATATATAGTATCTAGTATAATTCATATAAGTTGTTATTCTATCTATTTATTTACCATCGTAAAGTATCCAAATTGAAGACTATAGCTCATTAATATATATCATTAATATATATATATATTTAATATTGCAGCTAATAAATATATATATATTGCTCTACAGACTTTATTATTAGCTATATTATTATCCATATTAGCCCCCTGTTCATTATTATTGTCTATTCATTTCATTTACTAGGGCCGTTAGTAAAAATTTAGTTGCGACATATTTTTCAATCAAAATAGACATTCGAAAATTCTATCACTATAGGTACTAGAGGGCAAAGGAGATCTCGACTTGTGTGCTGGGAATGAATTGCTGGAATTCGATGCTCGTAGGTGCGGAAATGTAAAAATAAAAAAAAAACAATAAAATAAAAAGATCACATCTACAATAGACTCTAAAAATGCCTTACAATAGCCATTATACAGCGCTTCAACTACATGGAATACATATTTGTTGGCTTACAATCCTTCGAATTCAGGATTATGAACGTGACTAGGTGATGATAGATTTTGTGTGAAAAAAAAGGAATTATATGTAAATAATAATTAATGTTCTTGGTGCTTTATTTTTTTTATTAGGATCCCCGGCCATTCAAAGGAAACATATATTTATTTTTTCTTAGCAACATATCACTCTCACTTGTGACTTAGTATAAATTTCAATATCTAGTTATAAATATTATATCTATAATATTTCTCTTTTTGCTGCTGAGTTATCAGCTTACAGAAAATTAAAAATAGCATTCGATACTATGAATGCTTTTTTCATGTTACCAACATACTATTTCATTGTATTATTTTATTATAATTTACTATCTGATTCATTATTCTTTTGATCCATACCATTTTCTACTATACTTATTAATCATGGCGTTTGTAATATATAAGATTTCTTTGTATCATAAGGCTATACAAAATATTGCTAATTATAATAATCTATATATAGTATTTTTTTATTTTTGTTATCAAACGGTATGGTTAACACTGGCTGACATTTAAGTGAAGTTGAGTTACGCGTTTCGATGCCACGAACGCTGGAAAACACAAGGGGGGGACGTTTTCGATACCCCGTAGGGAAGGGCGGAGGAACCCCCCGCGACACCCAAATACCAAAGAGCGGGGGTTTCGGAGACCCCCCCCGAGGGGTGGAATTAGTCCTACCCCGTAGTTCCCGAGGAAGGCTGAGAGACCCCGACTGCCCGATGCCATTCGGTTGCGGTAAAAGTTAATCAAATCAAAACACTATAATTGTTCTTTAAAAAAATAAATCACCAAAATTTATTGTTGAACTTATATTTATTTTGAATAGTAACCAATGAAAGCTTTTCCCCTTTGAACAAGGAGGAAATTAACCACAAAATTGATGTTATTGCTTCAAGTTTTTTTTACACTTTTCTTTGGATCTTTATTTATGGCATCCGTGAGTATTGCCTTTTTTGCTGTAGATAGAGTTTTTGAGATAAGTTTTTTTGTTTACTCTTTTGTGTCACACTAACAATTAGCGCACCCTGCACCGCCATTCCGCTAAGACTGTAATGGAGTAAGTATCTCTTGTGCCAAATGTGATTGATATTGATTTATGTAGAGAAGTTGGTTCTTTTCTGTTTTATAAATGTACTGAGTATTCGAAAGCATTTATAACAACGCTAATTCTCACAAATTTCTATTTGAAATAAATTAAATGGAGTATAGTTTTAATTGAGGCTCTTGGTAATGAAGAATTTTGTTGAAGCAATGGGGAAAGTGAATTCAGAGGGGTTGCTAATAATACGTCATGTCCTGTAATGAACTGGCGTATTATATTTATTATAGTTATATATTACTATTAATTTATGTAATAGTTAGTATAAATAATATAACTTATGTAGGTTACTTCTTAAATATATATAATATATTATTATACCGTATACAGATATATATATATAGATAGTATATATAGTGGTTTGAGAATATTTTATTTTTTTTTTCCGATCATAATATAAATATTAAGTTGAGTGTAGTGGAATGTAAACGATTATTGAACCTGCTATATTTACTTATATATAGCTACTTCATTAATATTGTTTATTAGCACTGGGTTGATGCCATGTTAGGTTTGGAATAACCAAACAACATGGGTCTAGCTAATGTGGCTCCTTGGCTCCAATACTCTTAGTTAGTTTAATAGTGACGAGACGAACAAACTTCGATTTTTCGCCTTTCACCCAATGGATCATAGGCTGTTGGACCCTCTCAACATGCTTTGTTTTATTTTAAAAGGTTTTATGACATCGTCTTGACGTATTTTTCATTTTATCTTTTTAAAGTATTGACATGATTAGTTGATATCAATGGCTAATATAGTCATCTTCAAAATCTTGCGTTAATTAATTACTAGATTGATGGTAGAAATAAAATCTCATCTCATGTATTTTGAGCTCAATATATTCGAAAGGAATAATCCACACAACAGAACACAGGCACAGATTATATAAATTTCATACACTGAATACAATTTGAGATAGTCGCTGAATAGTTAAAAACGATATGTCAAAAAACCTTATCTAATAAAAGATACAACCATGTGACTAAGTGTTTTGGGCGCCCTGCCCTACAGGTTAGACCATCTGAGTAAAATTAAAAAGGAATTTTGGTCTGACTTAATCAGGGAAGGAAGGGAGGCCACACAATGATTGAGTGTGGTTAGCATGCGTGGCCGGTGTCACTTACACCAATCCTCTTATGTTACTAATCGGTACCGCTTTATGACCACTTTTTACCAATTTCACCATGATCAATATCAGCTTTAAGCTTCGTGTACTCTACTTTGCTGTCTAATTGTGTGCGAGTATCAAAAAATAAGTGAGCACTCAAATGTTCTGTTATTACAAATAAATTAATTATAGAGAATTATAATGAATAAATAAAGTGAATATAGATATCTCTCCATTAATATTGCATAGTAATTATAACTGTAATGCCTATAATAAGTTATAAATAAATCTCGGAGGGAATATAGGGGTATTAAATAAATCAATCATGGACCTATTTCATGTTTCGAAGTGACGAGAGATGGCAAGCAGTGCCTTGATCGAAGAGAAGGATATTGTTTCAGACAACTCGTTGGTGGCATGTGCATACAAATGGATTACCAATAATCTCAATAAAGAATTAATAGATTAAAATAGATAACAACAAACCACGTAAGTTGGGCATGCAATGAATGAATGCTTTAAATATTTGTGAATAAGTAAAAGTCTCAATATTATATTATGTCAAAGCCAGCTCTATTAATATGGTTAAAGGCAGGTTATATTACAATAAGCTGGTTGCATTTAACTCCGTCGGTTATTAACTCTCCTCTTCGCAGTGTAATTTTATAGTATTATTAATGTGATTCCCATTAATTATTTTAGTGGCTATGTTTATAGGTTTGTAGATAAAAAACTTTTTCGTTGATATTAACTATCAAAACTCCTCAGCACAATATCAAAGTGATTCTTTTTTTATTTTTAAATTTTAGTACTCCACTTTAGCAATTTGAATTGAGTGTCTAATCTAATCTTTCAAGGCATTAAGAGTTGTAAAGTTAATATTTACTCTAACTATTTATACTTCTCAAGGATTATGGATATCAACTAACTTTAAAATACTTAAAATAATTAAAATTAGCTTTGGCTCTTTGTTAATATCTTATTTCTTAATCTTCTCCGTGTTTACCTGTACAGGGCAATATGAATATACGCGCGTATGTGTGTCGATGATGCTTTTTTTATTATTTTGACATAAATATTCACACTTAATGTGATATAGTTTATCAAGTGTTAGTTCTTTAGTTCTGTTTGGTGTAGTGCCAAGTATTGTCAAATATGGGTTGTGCAATGAAAGGTTATCCATACAGCGCCTGTGAATTGGTGTACAAGTCTTCTTTGGGCACATAATTTCAATGGCCCAAATAGGTCAGTTTATGAGTCTACATCAAAGTTTTATGCAAATTCTCTTTGGCAGGGTACACCAACGTATGATATAATAGAAGATTATTATTCTTGTGCGAACCAAAGGAAAGTGTCGCCTAATAAAGGTGAGAATCTTTGAGTAATGAAGCAAGACATCTCTATTGTAAATGAATAGATACTATTCCATTGGCTCATAGTTCTGGTGATAGTATAGAGACGTGGAAATATTAATTGCTCTTTGGAAAAAAAAGAGATTCTGTTTTAGTAAAGAAAATAAATGTAATTTTAAATTACTCGTTATATGAGATGCATATGTGAAAATACCATGAGAAGATTGACCGGCCATCTATATGTCAATAGTGTGAAATCTTCTTGAATATGCGGTAAAAATGTAGTGCCTCAGAGGACTTCACTGGATGTTTGAAGACGAGTATCGCTATTTATAGATTGGAAACGAGCTCGCTATCCTAATCAACCAGGAAAGCTTTCTACAGTCGCGAAGTCGCTTGGAGGAAGAATGCTAAATATAAAAATTTAGAGCTTCGTCAGAAATCTGCCATCAGTGGAGTGTACACCAGAATATGATATTCATTAAATTTTATTAAAAAAAACGAGGATAATTAGAGTAAAAAGACTCTTTTGGTTACTCTACAATTGTACATATCTGAATTCATAGATCCTGATGCGAAGTAATTATTTTAATTCCTAATTTGATTTAATTGGCTTTTTATAACTACTTATCAATTCAACTTCTAACTTTAACTGCAAAGAATCAACAAACAATTTAATAATTTTCTTCTTTATTTCAATTTTAATCACATTATTTTATTTTTTTATTATTTTACTATTTTATTTATATTTCTATTAATTAACTCATTAAGAAAACAAAAAACAAGACACAAACAAGAAGTTCGCTACCCTTAGAAGAAAGAATAGGAAGAGGAACAGAAAACGGGGCAGTGATTCCTAAGATTGCGTCGAATACTTCAAAGGACCGTCAAATAAATGGTACTGGAAAAATACTTATTTACAATACGTACCCTCTCTGAAATAGGACGTAAAGCCTCTTCGTCGAGTCACTCTGTCAGTTGTTAGATTATATCTGTTGGGTAGGGAAAATAAGACATAGAATAGGAGATCCGTCTCAATATATATTAGTACTATTAATACATATAATAATATATACTATATAATATCATATAAAGTATATATATATATTATATCATATATGATATTATATATATATATATATAATATCAGATATATTTGTCTACCTCCCCAAATATCTAATAGTAATATATATATAGTGATGGGGATAGATCGGGATCGGCATCGGAATCGGAGGAATCGGCTGTTTTTCAGGAATCGGTATCCTGAGATCGGCAATCAGGCAAAATTATACACGATTTGGTTTGAGTTCGGTGTGCTCTTTAAGAGAGACGATTTTAGTAGATACAATCTGAGAAAATAAGTTTCAAATACGATCATTTTTATGATATTTTCTCAAGGCAGTATTTCGAAGTCTGTCGTATTGATTAGCCCTCTTAAATATTTATGTTTCTTTCCTGAATTCTTAAGTTTATTACAGAAAAACTGGATTGAGCGGCGACATTCTTTACCGTTAGAGCCTAGTATTTCATGTTAGGGATTTTCAGACAGGCAGGACCATTTTGGCAATGTTTCGGTTAACCTTGTTATGTATATGTTATTGATTAATTATTATTACTGTCAACCTGTAAGTGAGCAGTGAAATATTTGCCTTGTATGCTTGTAATCATTGGAGCTATTGAATATTAAATGCTATCCTTCGAGTTTTCACCATATTGTCCCGTATCTCACACAGGCAGTCTAAATATAAGTGCATTGTCTCTTCAGAAATGTAATATGCAAGGAATCAATATATCTTGCTAATAACTAATCATTGTTATAGTTAAGGATAAGCGCTAGCCTAATATGGAGCATGGCATGGAGTTACACAAGCAGGTATTCCAGAAATACCTTGCTTATTTACACTCTTTTGTACAACGAGTTCTCAACTGATGGCCATATAAATTGAACAAGTAGAAGTAAAAAAAACTATATCCATTGTGCATACAAATGTAGGTCAATTTTTTATCACTCGCCCCAAAGCCCCTTCCTAAGTAACGCCGCATATCAAACTAGATTGTTTATCACATACGCCACGCTACAGATTAATTCAGGATGAGCAAACCAGATGTAATAGCCATTATCATATACGTTTGATTAAAAAAATTCTGTGACAAAGACGGCTCATCATTTCATATTGCTCTTACTTCGATCTCATTTCAAATCAACCCCCTGTAAAATTACCAACATATATAAATTTTATCTTGACAATTTGTATAACTGGCCAAATAATACTTAAAACATTATCTTAGTTTATTATAATAAAGTTAATGTTGTATAAATTTAACCGGCTTTTGGCAGAGCCATTTATATCGTAGTTAAATCATCTATATGAGTAACCTAAGTGAAGAACAGAAATAAACGAAATACAAATTTTCCACTTGAAGTTTCACTTCTAATCCAAACATCTTATACAGTCTCACGACCACTTCAGTCCCAACGCTGAGAGTCTTAAGACTATAACTCTAATATCCCTGACGACCAAAATATTAAATTACATTCTTGAGGTCAACAAAATCATCACTATTTCACGAATGATAATTTCCACAATTCCTATATATAATTATATAGTACACTTAGTCGATACTTGGAGGTGTGGCGCAGAAAAGTTAGGAAGAACATTACGTGCTCAGTGTCATTCCAGATGCATGTTACATCCCCGATCAACCGTTAGTCCTACTCAGAAGATCTCAGAGATAGTTGTATTGCGAAAAAGAATATAGTGTTGATAAAAAGGAAAGGAAAACCAGTTTCCCTACTTTAAACCAGATTTTCAGACTGAGCACAAGGAAATCAATATATACTATATATATCACTCATATATACTATGGGGCCAGGCCTTTGAGTACTCAGCATATTATGGGATGAAAATAATCCCAAATATGAAAAATGATTTGCATTTTTTTTTGAAAAGGCAGTCTATAAAAAAACTATTTGAGGGACTTGGGTCTTACCATCATCAGCAGGGGGAACAAATTCAAGTAAAAACAAAAAGAGTAGATCAGCATTTACCCTGTTTACTTGCATGAGGAATCATTGTGCTTGCTACTATTCTGAATCCACGCTTAAAATTAACTCCTTGAAGATGATTCATAACAATATAAACAAGTGGAAGATATTCTTAAGCAGATGGATGTATGCGAAGGATGTATGTTGGTATAACGTGGAAATGGGAAATCGAAAGTTTTCACAGGGGCCATACTTTAAAAAAGCATATCTTTTCCGAGAGATTTTCCTTTTCATCCGATAGCCGATAACACGGAATGGGTTGCAGCGACAAGATAGTAAGATAACTACGTGCAAACCTCCAGTTTTAACTGATCAGTTTGTGAGAGTGTGTGTGCAAGGATTGTAATAGAGAGAGAAAGACTTGTTAAAAACAGAAGAAGTAGAATGACGTTACAATAATCCCAAAGGCATAGATAATCAGGCATATATTAGATATAAAAAATCTGATCGTCTATTTTGTGTAGAAATCAAGCCAAAGACCACTTCTAATAGAAAGTATTAGAAACATTATGTGAAACAAATTCGAGAAACCTCCTTACAATGGTGGTATTCATATACATCGAAATTAAAGGAACCTCGTTCAGCCATTTTGGCGGGTAGAATATACCAATGCGTATAGGTAAATCATATTCAAGCTCGCCCTCCTGTTTTCGTTGGTTGAAAGACTCTGTCCAGAAATCTTGGAGGATGAGTTATTCTCTAAAAAAATCGGATGACTGCAGAAACGGTGAGCAATGGTTACTGGTTTTTGCACTACAACTAAGAGTCGGAGTGACTCTAACTACAACTCTCACTCGACATATTTTTTCTTCCAACGATGTTCTTACTTGGTGAGTAAATTAAAGAAGGAATATTTCTTTTTCTTCTAAAACAAAGAAAATAAAAATTGTTTTATAATAAATTTCGTATAAGATTTTTAAATATGGCTATTATTTTTCCAGTGGTTAAATATATAAAAATAATAATTACATAATATTTCTTTATAGATAATCATCATACTTCAGAAGATTCAAACTCATAACCAATTTAATCTGATATATAGTTTTCTAAAACTCTTCTTTAACCAAGAGTTGGTTTGATGTTGTTAGAAAAATATGCATATAGTTTAGTATAAATTATATATATCATCTATATATATATATATGCTTTTCTAGTTAACAATAATAAATGAAACAAAAATAAATAACAGGATATACTCTTAACATATATATATTATTATGTATATTTGATGTTGTTCATGTATGATATATATGTAATCTTCTTAAATATCATGTTATTATATAAAATTTCTTGACTTTCAAACTGGTTTTGTTTAAAGAGGATATAGTATTAATACAAGATAATACCATTTTACACCACGTATACTATGCCTAGGAAGTCTATATCTTGATCATGTGAATATTAGTAAAATAAACTGGCACTACCGTGGATTATCGTGAGTCATATATATCATGCCCTGTTAATAATGATATACTCACATGCAAGGTGTATAAAGACTAATGACTTAAAATATACTAAGGTAAAATTGCCTTAACATAGCTAGATATTGATTATATAATAAAGCCAGTGGTACATTCGGAATTCGTGCAAAATCGACAGATGACAGCAACTTTTGACTTTGCCGCATTCTGTGGAATCTCGGAAACGGCGGCATGCGGTTGGTGAATTTTTGAATCGTGGTACCCGATTGGCTCCTATCACATAATTATCTATCGCTCTCACCATATATTGGTAGCGGGTATTTTATTATATACTTATTATAAATATCTTATATATATATTAATATATTATCTATACATATATATATACTATATAATACTTATAGTAGCTATATATATATTATACCGCCCTACTATATATGTATAATAACTGCAATTATAACCGCTATTTAAAATTTAAATTTGACGGCAATGAATTGTCAGGCGTCAATTTCCTTGTCCTATAACAGATTAGGGATCGCCTGGGCCCTTGCACCATATACCTATCTATACTAATTGAAATTATTTCACTATTATAATTATATTATCATTATATATAGAGTGATTATTATATACTTATCACTATAGTTTATTATAAACTCCGAATATACATAAGTTAGCATATGAAATTAAGCTAAATTATTGTATTATTGTATATATGTGCATTTACAATAGTGGATGCATTGCCATCCCTAGAATAAATCTCAAATAATTCATTCCCTCATTTTATAGTTCATAATATTCTACAGTAAATAAAAACTATGTTGCTATAGCTTACGGTATGATATAGTATAATTATATATATATCTATATATATATACCGTATATTATATATATATGATTAGCAGTATATACTAATTGATATAATCTGAGTATATATAGGGTATAAACAAATATAAGTATATAGGGATAATTTTATTATACGTAATGTATATATAGTATACAACAAATTGAATTTTACATGTAACACGAATATACGGCGGTTATATAAAATTTATCTACTATACCATTTAAATATATAAGATACCATTTCTTCCTTTTTGCAAGGGTTTCCACCAATGTGCAAGTGTTCGTGGCGTGTTTATAGAGAGTATTGAGACTATATATCAAACCGACCCTCCATGTTCACGAAAAAGCAAGATTTGATGGAGGAGTTCTTCAGCCCCTTTGCGTATCAGATGGAGAATTTAAAAATTTCCTAGAACCACTTCTGATCTTCTAATCTTCTTCTCTTAAAATTCTCGCCACTTATCTATATCACTACTATAATCGTAGGTATAAATAATAATACTTAGATATATCAGACTAGATAGCTAGGGTACTAATAGTATACCTCCTATATCATATCCACTATATACCTCACCTCTTCCTGATGATATTTATATGTTAGTATACATATAAATTCAATTTGCATTATTGGGTATAGCTTTCCCTAGCTATCTGAGCTCTACTTGGTATGTTAATAATAGGTTACAGTTCTCTCGCACATTTTTGCATCCTTTTTGATGCTTTACGAGAGGTCCATAACGCAAAGTATCCGACTGCATTCTGGCGTGGATGTTCTCGCATTGCTTTTTTGATTTAAAAAGACTATTGTCGCGCAAAAATTGCTGTTTTAAGACGACTGTGGTTCTTTCCAAATACCCGGTGAATTAATTTCTGCCTTACATTTTCTAGATTATAGGATTTGCATATTTCTTCGAATATGTCTGAGATTTAGCACCGTGTGCTCTACGAAAAATACTACAATGATAGCCTTAATCAGTGTCTTACCAACTCGACAAACCAATTAATGAAGGAGTGTAGGCCCATTAGAATTAGTACAGACAAAATCCTGAGTTTTCTTAATGCAGATTGAATTTAGTTTCATTCATATATGAGCAAGGTGCTCGTTTTGTATATAGGATCGTGATTTGCATGTCTGCAAAGTCGATTATATAACTCCAGCTCCACAATAGTTTATCTATTATTTATTGTAACATCTTTGTTATATAACCATTTGTTATTTTTGCTTTAATATCTGTTTATTTTCAGCGGTCATATCCAGTTCGATTAATTAAGTGTTGTATATAATCACAAGTATGTTTGCAAGTTCCTAAGTGAGAGATTCGTTTTTGCTTTTGCACGAAAATATACAATTGGCAACTGAGTGACAGGCAATCCCAGGAGGGTGTATGAGAAGTCACTTATGTGCCTATGGTAAAAGTGCTATGATTCTAAGTGTTTTTCTCTATATATATAATACAAGATTTGTCCTAAAATTTTGCAAAAGCTTCTTCAATACGTCGCTACCACAAGCATTTGTTTGGAGAGAATGTTCAAAGTACATTGTTCCACCTCTTAGAACGTATATTGTATAAGTGTCTTGTGCCAACGTACCTTTTAAGGTCATCATTTAAGTTACCTCTGACAGCTAAATTCTCTGGTTGAGAGATGGGGAGATTAGGTGTGCGCACAGGATTAAGGCACCAATGTGTTTTGATGTTTATCTACGCATCCTAGTCAATTTTCTCGTACCATCTGTCATAAAATACCCTGCTTCCTAGTTTGCACATTAATATTTGTAAAAGATGTGTGACCTCAAGTTCCTTTAATTCCTTCGTTCTTATAATCTTAAATATATATACCAATTGAGTTATTGTTAATAAAAGATATAAGAAACTTAAGTGCATCTGTGGAAAGTTTTTTGTTTAAGATGCTTCTATCTGAATAGTGTAAAGATCACTGGAAAGAAGGTCCAATGTAGGGGAAGTATATCGAGCTATAAACAGGAGTTAGGATTCATCATTAATGCTCAACGTAGTTTTACTAGTATGCGGACAGTTGATTATATATCTAGAGAAACGAATAAAACAAGTTATTCATAAAATGAGTAATTGAGGATGATAATATGGCTAACCTAATAATTTATCAGGGAAAGGTAGTATTTCTTCATGTGTAAAATAACTGTTACCAATCCAAACAAATACAAAGGCTGTGTATGCGTGGAGATCCTTATAAAGACCAGCAATTTTTAAATGATAAATGAGAGATTAGAAATATAAGAAATTAGTCTCCAATGTAAAGTATAATGGGCTCTGCTGATTTAAAATAGAAAGTAGATGAGATCATCTATATAATTTGAGGGTCTAATTTCTCTTTAGTATCTATACTCCTGTTAATCATAAATGTAATCACTATAATACGCAATGGGTATACACTATAGATATATAGAACATGTAATGTCTTATGGTATATTTCTTTGTCCTTTCTAATTTAATATTAGGGATACACGCTTTTCATTTTTTTGTACATGTCATTTTGTGTCAATTACGCTCGATAAGAAATGCGTCGCTCAAGTCTTTAGCACTATATTTCGACTTTTAAAAAGACACATTTCATGCTAGTTTACTTTTGTTTTTAAACAATTGGAATTAGCTGTTATAGTATGTTGAAGAGCTCACGTGTGATTTCTGCAAAGAGGTGTTCTTAAGTACCATATAATTATAAATGAACAAATTTAATGGGTCTGAAATGACAACTTGAACATACCAAATGTTAAGTGTTAAAATTATTATTAACGCGTGCAGATGTTTAATGTTAAGTTTTTTAATAAAATTGATTTTTGCTTCAGTTTGCATGACACCATAGTCATGGCCCGGCCGTGTCTGTTACATCTTTTATCGTAGAAAAGAGAGCCGTGCGCTATACATTTTGATGCGAAGCCCGAAGCATCAGGCGGAGAATTTGGACTACGGCACTAACCTTTTTCTACCATCATTACACACCCGGAATTTCTTTTTCGTTTTAATCCATAAGAGCTCTTAGTTCTTGCGGCATCTCTTCCGGCCAGTTTGATCGAGACACGATCAGCAAAATACCTTACATTTGTTTGAGCCCGTTATCGTATAGGCGACAAAATGGCGAAAATAACAAAGCAAAAACCGGGCTGTGGTATTGATCGCAAACGTACCTAGCTCTGATATATAATTTTAATATATATATATATATATTAAATATATATTATATTTATATATATATAATATATATAATAATTAATATATATATAGTATATAATATATAGTATATATAATATATATAATATATTAATTATATATTAGTTAATATAATATATAATAATTATAGATATATATACGTCGTTATATATATATATATATTAATTATACTATATATATATTATATATATCTACTATATATATATATATATATAATGATATATTATATATATATATTAAAATTTTAATATTATATATATAATTATATTTATATATTATTATTATATATATTAATCGATTATGGACAAGACTTAAGATAGTTAAGTTTCTAATTTGAGAGATGATTTCCAAAGTGGCTACCTCGTTTAAGTATAATGAAGGATGTATAAAGATTTCGTTCAAATGATCTTTGGATAACTTTTCTTGGGTGGGCAGATAGATGAAAGAATTTTTATATAAAAGTGTTAAGGTTTCATCAACCTAGGTTACTCAAAAAGAATTTAAATACGATATGATGATTGGGTATGGCTTGGTTGTGCCTGGGACCAAGAAAAAGATTTTAGGTGTGATTTTATAAGCAGTAATTTGAAAGTAGCTATCAGTGTTTTGGAAAGAGGAATATAAGCTAATAAGATGCGCAGCTTATATATCGCAAATGTCGTTTACAAGAGACAAGGATGGTTATAATAACTGTAAAAGCTATGTTAGGGCCGTGTAGAGTATTGTGCACAAAGTCTTGGCCCCCTTATTTAAGGGAAAAACCTAGATATGTATAAAGGGGAGTGCCACAAACGTGAAGAGCAGGATATTTCGGCGTCTTATTTAAAGTAGGTATGGTTAAGTAAGCTTATATTATTGTAAAGTAAGAGTCAGGTATATACTTGATATAATCATATAATGTGAGTAATATATACGTTAGATGTAATAAGTTTCTCATATATATTATATATGTAGTATAGTAGCGCTATAAATATTTTCAACTACTCTAAGATAATATACCATATAATACTAACTATATAACTATGACCATAAATATATCATAAAGTCACCTACAATAATTATTACTTTTGCTAATCTATTATTATAAAATCATTATAGTATACCGGATATATATATAATAGGTGACAACTAATAATTAATAATATACATTTTTCTAGGACATGGACGAGTATAAGTAGTGCTAGAGGTAACCTAGGGACAGTAGCGAAAAAAGTTATAAAAAGGCGTTGCCATCTAATTTAGACAATGCCATTACTTCCTCCCCCTATATATATATATAAGTTATAGTTAATGAGTACCTCCCCCTAAATATGTTACTTTTTGGATGATGGATTTATTAGTATATATACACATGCATATATATATAATATATTACAATGGTATATATATTATATAATTCATATAAAAAATGTGTGCTGTATGAAATTTGTCCATTGGGAAGTCGGGAGTCAGATTCTCTCATTTTGTGAGATATCGACATTTGGAGTATTCACGTGATTGGAAGTCTCGGTTTTTGACCTAACCGACTATAGGAGATCAGGAGCTCGCGAAGTTAAGTTAGATTTATTTTATTGTCGCGTATCTTCCCTCCATTTCTTCTGAAGTTTACCATAGTCTCTTTAATAATAGGTCTTATTTATAACTTTATATTATAGTTTGAACTAATAATTTATAGAACCAACATAGTTTAATAAGCTTATTTGCTATATTTAGGTGTAGTATATATAGACCATGTAAAAACAATAAAAATATAAATAATATATAGTAAATAGCACTAATAAATATATATTAATTATCTTATTTTATCTTTTCTATATATATAGTTGATGTATATATATATATATATATATACTAAGGTAAATACCCTCATTTTATAAGTATTACCATCTATTTCAGTTATTTTTACACAACAAGTTCAATGTTTTTATTTAAGTACGGCCGGGATACAGAGTTACCGATGATAGCTTGCCTATATTGTTAATATAATTAAATTTCATCGACGTAATAAGGATAGTAACAGTAGACTTGTTTATTGCTAGGCAAGTTCAGAGTGGAGATCCCTGTACATACCTGTAACTACTTTAAGTCTATTCATTCTCTATATTTGTTTGGGCCAAGTATTTTTATGTTTATACTAGATTACAAGCATATAGCCTTCCATTCTTGAAGAAATAAATAAAGCAAAATAATACTAGTTGAATAAACCTTTGTTTATTGTTGTGTTTGATCAAAAAAAATTGTCCATTTCCATTTTCCAGGAAGTTTAAACAAAAATTTCAGTACTAGGCTTTATGTTTAAACATGGTTGTCTCACAGGTCACAGTCCACCGCACTTTAACTACAATATTAGGATTAAATTAATTATTCATTATAACAGACTTATAGTTTGTTTATTGAAATGTAAAACGTGCTCGGAAAAAATACATTTACATTACCAATGTAATTCACATTAGCAATTTACATTAATAGCATACAAAGTGAAATCACACAGATAGAATTCCATTTAAAATAAAAGAATTCAATTTTTAAGGTAGAAAGAATCGTCCTCTTCCACATTTTTTCGGCTAAAAGTAAACCCTTGTCCTGCTCCATTTTGCCTCAAAACAGTGATTGCAAATCGAAGGCCTCTCTTACGTATTTGCATTGCATGATTCCATCAAAATCGTACTATGTAGGTGCGACATATGACGAAACATCCACGATTTCTGCACTTTTTAAAACCAGTTCAAACGAGAATATATCAGAATTACCACAAGAGCCTTTAGCTTCTCCACCAAGAAAGGCTTGGAGGTGAAACAGGATATCACATTACAATCATCTGTGTGTAATATATTAAAATTCACTCAACGGCATGCAAGTTCTTTAAAATTATATTTTATCCAAAACAACCGCCTATCATTTTCATGGTTGAAGCGATTCTTGATACAGTTCAGTAACATTGAAAAGAGGCTACTTTTCTGTTGGATCCCTCCTACATCGGGATAGAGGTTAATCGAAGTTACTGATAAGGAGATAAGGAAGTAATCTAGCCTCTCTTCACCTCCCGAAACACAGCTCCGAATATTTTCCGGCACATCTCCCACAGTTTCAAGTGCAGTTACCTCCAGGTTAAAGATCATCTCAGCAAATCTTACGCCCAAGGCTTCCAGAAATTTCGTCTATCAATTGCAGGACTGA